>CCBP010000586.1:0-13698 GCA_000765035.1 Trametes cinnabarina
GTCTGGTCCTCGTTGTTGAAGTTCTTGACGACGCTCTTTGTAAGGACATCGAAAGGCCGGCCCAAGAGAAGGTCGTATGCCGCGTTGCGAATCACATGAACCTGGAGATAGAGCACGATATCCGCGACCTTGAAGGGTACGTTGCGAACCAGCCCGAGGGAAGAATCGACCTCGCCGTTCGCAGAGACCATGCGAAGTGTTACGCTAGGGTCGTACCACAGGCCCAGCGCATGACAAGCCTCCTCTGACATCGCGATGACCATGCAGCCTGGGTCCACCACGCCTTCGACGTACTCCTTGTTTGCCATGAGTCCGACAATCGACCTGAGTGCATGACTCTCCTTCGCGACGACCAATGACTTGGGATCATCTTCGGGGGCAACGTCGCGGAGATAGACTTCGTAGGGGTCAGGCAATACGTATCCTCCTGGCTCGAGTGCTTCGCCGTTGCAGGTTACTGTCGAGAGGAAGGGCTTCGCATTGTCAACGTCTTCGCGACCTTCCCCGATCTCCTCCGTGAACTGTGCGAAGGCGACCGTCTTCGTTGCGGGCACCCTCTTTGGCGTAACTGCTTCGCGATACTTCGCGCGTACTTCCGGGGCAATCGACAACAATTCCTCGGGCGAAAGGGAGATAACCGGAGCTTTCATCGAGCGAGCGAAAATCTCCTCCGCGACCTTTGGGTTGTGAATGGGAGCCTGAGTGCGATATGCCGGGTCGCGGTCCGATTCCTTCGTCTTTGCTGGCGGAGCTCCGAAGTTGCGAGCCTTGGGGGGTGCATAGGTAGCGTCGCGTGCCTTCGCAAACGGGTGCTCTGGATACGCTGCACTCTCTGGCTGCTCTGGTGCCGGTCTCGGGGTCGGGGGACGCTGTGCATCGTCTAACTGGCCACCCTCCGCTGGTCTTGATGTCTCTATGGCAGTGGCCGTGGCCCGCGAAGATGCCCTGCGCTCCTCCGTGCCTTGCCCGTCCGTCGGCGCGGTCACTCGACGTTCGCGGCTCGTTTCGCGCGACTTGGTAGCAGGTCGGTCACCGCCGCTAACTTCTCTACGCTCTTCGCGACGCGGTGCTTGGGCCGACATGTGAGGCGGCAGGTCACGTTCGCCGCTGGTTGGAGGGCTGTTACGCGAGAAGCTACGCCGACGCTGGGGGACCTCGACGCCGTCGAAGCGCTGTCGCCCGGCTCGCAAAGCGAAAAGCTCTCGCTCTAACTGGCTGATGCGCTCGTCTGTCGTGAGATGAAAGTTCGCGACAGCTGGCGGCGTCTCGGGGGCTACTGCGAAGAAGAGCTGCGCTGCCTGATTGCCTGGTTGGCCCGCTGCCGGCGCGTTCTGCTGATCGGGAGGAACCATCGCGTTCGCATTTCGACGATTCCATTCAAAAACGCGATCGCGCATAGTAACCCCATCGAAGTTCGGAAGAGATCGCGGGACATAGCTTCCGTTCGGCAGAATAACTCTACCGTCTACGTCGCGACGACAGCGACCCGCTCTCGTGTCCTCCTCAACGAAAGGGCATGTTCGCAGACGACAATTTATGTTCCCGCAGTAATGACAGAAGTTGTTGTTGTTATTCGCGGGGCGCGCATCCTGCTGAGGGTAAGGAGCATTGGGGAAGCGAGGAGGCGGAGGTGGGGGCGCGTTCGGCTGATAGCGAGGGCCCGCGAAGCCATTCCCTCCGTAGCCGCGATTTCCGGGCTGCTCTGCAATGGCTTGGACGAGATATCGCAGGATGGGCGCGATCTCCTCAGTCTTCACCAGACCACCGGTCGACGTGTTCGCTGATTGCGAAGAACTTGACGCGCTCGACAGCGTACCGTGGAGAACGAACTTCGCCGCATCGTACACTTGTTCTAAAGTGTATGGATCATCGGGGTAATGGTCGGGAAGCTTCAGCTGCAAGCGACGCGAGACTTGCTCCCACAGCGGTGGAGCGATTCCGCGAACAAATAGACGCGACTGTTCCGCAGCAGATAGACGGCCTTGGCGAATGAGATACGAGGTCATCGCGAAGAATTCGCGGTAATATGCGGAGAGCTCGGATATGTTCGCGATCGAGGACTTCGCGCGCCTCGCAACGAGGTTTTCAACGTCAGCGACGGAGTACTTTCGCTCGTCGCTCGCTCCAGGGTAAAGCGCGATGATAGCTTGACGGAAATCATTGTAGCTCTTGTCGCCGGCATAGTATTCGGGCAGGCTCTCGCAGAGCTCCGCAACATCGATGGGAAGATAGCGAACGACCCACTCCTTCTTCTGGCGATCTGCTTCAACTCCACTTCGCTCGAAAAGGGTCTCGAGGTCCTGGAAGAACCGGCGAAGTGTTCGCGGCTGCTCGGGGTCGAACGTAGGTGCAGTCGCATGGCCACGCGCTGGCATGGGAGGCCGCGCAGCTGGGTTAAACTGGTCGGCCATAGAATTGTCAAGATCTTCGCGCGATGAAGGAATCGAACTGAGTGGGCTTAAAATGGTGCGATCGCGGAGATCGGGGGTTGGACTGGAAGACGGGGTTTGATAGCGAAGAAAAGAGTCTTCGACGATGTCTTCAGGCTCGTCCGGGCTAGGTTGCTCGCCAGGAATGAGGTTGCGAACGGTTTCCGTGAACCAGACAGCGGCAGAGAGGTCGTTTTGGATCGCTTCGCAGCCGTAGTCAAGAAATCCGAGAACGGGTTCGATGAGGTCCGTAAGTTGCTCGTTCGGGATGCGGGAATGTATCCGTTTGAGGACGTTGGTGAATCGCGTGGTGAGAAGCTCAATCGCGAGGTTGGATTGCGAAGAGACGGAACGGGTTCTTCGCGAAATGGCGGAGGATGGACGGCGATATCGCCGTCGAGAGGAGGAAGCCGACTAAGCGAGTTCGAAAAAAAACTCACTCGAGCCCCCTGCGGTGGTCACCAGAAATGATACGCCAAATCTACCCTGTAACCGCGATGGATACGGCCGAGAGCCTTCGTAGGTCGAGGCCGTGCGGAGGGGATGGACTGAGAATCAGGAGATATTGTAGGCCGGTCGGGGTGCCCTCTGCGAAGTTCCGCGGAGAGTGGATGAGTGGGCGGAGAAGCTCGTAGGCTTCGCGAACGCTTCGCTAACGCTTCGTTCGCGATAAGGTTGAGAACAGTACGCAGTGGAAGGCGAAGAAAGAGACACGCAGTTCGCTATATGATCGCTATATCGCAGTGAGAACGCAAAGGGAAACGCAGTCGCAAAGTTCGCAATCGCAGGAGTCTGTGAGATCCTCGCTTCTTGGGGGAAAGAGAGTCTGAATTGCTTCGCTGCGAAGAGCGAGTATTTTACATGCAGATAGCGTGCTAATCGTACGATACGTTGGAGGACACCGGCGAAGTGGTTCGCCGAGTTCCGGAGCTGGGCAAAGGGTTGTGATCGCATTGGTCCGCGATCGCGAACCTACGGCTCGTGCGGATTCCGTGCCGAGATCGGCGGTTCGCATCGCGGAGAGGTCGGAGACATACTCTTGTGCCTATCGCGTCCGTAGCAGCAAGCGCAAAGCAGGCAAGTGAACTGCGAAGAATTGAGAACGAGAGGCGAAGCAACACAGTGCGAAGTCCGAAGGATTCGCGAAAAGTCCAGGGACGCGGTGCTGGAAAAGTGGGAGTCGTATCAGCGGTGATGGCCACAAAGACCGACGTATGTTTCGGCACAAGGAGCTGGTGCATAAGTCTACCATCACGGCCCCGGACGGGTTCTGAGAGGGGAAGGACGACGTCTTGCTGGGTCCTGATGAATTGGGTCATTACGGTGGCAGCTCTAGACATATCGCAATCAAACGTACTCGCGGAATCGATAGGGAGCAGGAACGTGGCTAGCAAGGTCAAGTCAGCACTGTTGTATCGTACGCTTTGAACAAGACTCACACCCTCAGCGTCTCGCGGCATACCGCGTCCAGGAATGGCAGTGCAACAAGGTCGTCGTAACCGATGTCGCCGCCACCGCAAGCCTCTTTAGCCTCCAAGATCTCCTGGCGAAGCTTGGACTGAACGTCGGGATTCTGGGCAAGGCGCCACAGGATGAACGAGAGTGCGTTGGACGTCGTATCCATAGCGGCGAAAGTTAGCGTCCTGTACGATATTCCATGCAATGGGGTCAATCAAGGAGCAGATGACGCAGGTGAAGCGGACGTACGACATCTGTCCTATGAGCTCATCCTCTGTCAATTTGTCTGCTTCGGAAGCCTCAATGTTCGCCTTCACTGCATATCTCGTTCGGTGAGGAAACCAGGCCAAGGAGTACTGGCTCACTCACACAGAATGCTCATCAAGTCCTTACCTTCGCCAACCTGCTGTTTCAGCGCCTCGTCGCCCCGCAACAACGCTGCCTTCTTCTCTGCAAAGATCTCGGTGGACCGCTGCCGCAAGATGTCCCTAAGTTCCATAAGTCGGTGCAGCGCAGGCCATGGGACGAGGCGCGCAATGGGCCTGCGAAGGCCTGGTGGCACGAAAGCCTCGAACAGCGGTAAGTACTGTTGTACGCCGCGAAGCGACGCAATAGTTGGCCTGTTCGTCACAAGTGAGACAAGTGGACACGCTAGCGCTGCACATGTGCTGGTAGCAATGAGTGATGAATAGGACGTACACTATGAGTTTGAGCGCCTCCCCAAATTTATCCTTGGGCTCAGCGGTGAGCGGGTCGAACGAATAACCAAGCCCGGCTTGACCCATGAGCTCGAGCGCGGTACGGCCCATCCAATTAGCCATGTCGATCTCCACAGCGCCTTTCTGGGCGACGCGCGCTTCGATGGCCGCCCGGAGCTATCGGACAAGACGAGAAAGGTGATTAGGTTACGCTGAGGAATGAATCGTGCAGGGATGGCAAACCTTGTGGCAAACGTCATAGAAGATAGGCGTCATGTGCCGCATATGGTTAATAGAGAAGACGGGGTTGAGCATCTTGCGCTGCATGCGGTGGTGATCCCCTGCCGTTCGCGATTGTCAAAACAAGTCCCGATGCCCCTAGAGCGAACGGACAAACCAAGGGTAGCGAGGAGGCCATTGCCGAAGAGATGGTACACGACCCTGAACGGTGTGGTCAGTTTGTTCTGCTGCCGCTTCAAGCAGGGAATGGTAATTACCGGGTAAACCAGGGAGATTCCTGGAAGATGTCCTGGTCCTTGATTACGATGTGGTGCATTGCCTTAGGATCGAACGTATAAAGCACGTTTTCCTATATTCGGCCCAGATGAAGCAAGGTGACACATGAAGCATTTGAACATACGCACCCCGAACCTGCCATGCAGCCGCACAACCGGACCATATTCTTCGCTCAGCTGACGGTGGTAGCGGAAGGAGTCCCTGCTGAACAGCTGCCTGAGATTACCTGGACACGATGGACAGGTCAGAAATGTGCAGTCGATTGACTCAGCGCCGTCACTCACCGTAAAGAAAAGACGGAGAAGGAGGCCCTGGCAGATGGTCGAGGTCGGTCTTCACCACCAGCCTGCGGAAGAACTTCCACAATAACCATGTTACACTGCAGATGGCGACAGCCTGAAGCAAAGGTGAAGCCATAACGTCGCTATTGACTCTGAGAAAGCGTCGAGATACGTGTGAACTGCTGGACGGCTGTCGAGTGAGCGATGAGCGATCGAGGGCAATGTGTAGCGGAGGAATACCGACCCTTTCCCTGGCACTTATACCGGGCTCCCCATTTCCTACGAGAGCAACGCTTTGTCAATCTAATGACAGCTGTGCGTGGGCATCGGAAGACTATCTTCCCAACGCTACCCAATGTTGGCGAAGAAGCCGCGTCAGGCGGACCGCTTCCCACAACGCGTGTGGAAGAACCGTCCCTGGACCTGTCTTCTATTTCCAGAGCTGGAAGGCGCGTACCAGCAAGCGACTGGCTGGGTCTCCAAAGGGATATCAGTTTGTGTGCGCTTGGGGAACCGCGGGTCGAACAGCAATCACAGAGAGCTTTAGAGGAGCGGGTGTGCGTCATGTCGATCACATCGGTTTGATCACTGCTGATGCTAACTGCGTAATGAGGCATGTGAGAGTGCGAGAACGCGCGGCATCAGATATCATAGCCGACGTGCAAAGCGAGTATTGCCCGAGCACATACACTATCACGGTATACCCACTGCAGCGAGACTCGGAACATACTACAGCTCAGTTGTTGCAGATCCCACAGCGACGAACAAGTTTTCACCTATAGCAAAGAGGACCATACCACCACTGGATAGGACCGCTATAAGAAGAGACTCACCGTTGATGGTAAACGCATTCATTGCTCCTCGCGATTGGTAGAACGCGGCAATGGAAGCTGTAGTATGATCTAGCCCTTAGACGCCATGCGCTCGTCGGGCAGCCCGACCGCTGCAAGTTCATTCCTGATATTTCTGACTGCTTGGGAAATCCGTGATGGCACGCGGGAACTGTCGATGATGCTGATGCGCGTGAGCGTCGAAGGCTTGAACGGACACCGACAAAGTGATCCATTGTCAATGACATCGGCAGACAGAATGGAGACAGGATACCAAGCATGTGACAAATGTAGCTGTAGTCAAATGTATTGCGCCTTTAGGACGGTCCGTTGGGGGTTAGTCAGGCTATATGCGTCTTTCTATCGGTATCTGTTGCTCACCTTCAATTTCGACCCTTAGGAGCGGCGTGGTGAGCATTACGGCATGTTGTCAGGGTTCTTTCAAAATACACCGCGATGTCGCCAGTGCATGGGTCATGCTCAGTGGTTGGGTGGATTAACGTTAGCAGTATACTGTAGTCGAATATACTGAGGATATGTATCAGTCAACCATGCGTGCCTCAAAGAGATCGACCGTACACATATAGATCAGGATTGCAATGCCGAAAACATCGTAAAAGCGAGATGGTCGCACCGTGATGTCATACATGCCTCTTTCTCTGAGCTTGACGGATGCATTTGCAGCATGTAACAGTGAACGAATCTGACGTACTTCTGACCGACAGCACAGAGTGTACATGCATTGCTCTAGTCTGCAGTGCGGCCGTCCTCCTCATACGTAGGCCGCTCATCGTCTGCTTGGGGGTGACTAGCTCTAGCTTAACGGCACTCCAATAAATCCTCACGGATTGGTCTTGCGTTCCAATCAAACGAGGCGTGCAGGCCCGCCTCGACTAGGTTTATTAATGAGCGCCGATTCTCCAGATGCTTAGTTACACCATGTTCCCTGTGCATTTCAGAAGGCCAGTTGAAGAATCGGCACGAAGGTGATTGAAAAGCAGGGGTGCGGTGAGGTTTGAAGCCCAGTGAAAACCTGCACCAATGGCATCCATTCAAAACAAATGTAATCCTAATGGAACGGAAGTCATCGATATAGATTAGATTAAAGCCCATTTAGACGCCGTCCCTGGCACCAACTCTGCCTCGTCCTCGTCCGATCGCGTCACTCGAGTTCAGTCAATTAAGTCACTGTGTCAATCCGCTCGATCCTACTACCTTGTTGAGTCAACATATCGCGCATCGTGGGGACGCAGTGCCATTCGCCAGTGCCTGGGTAACTGGTACGCTCTTTCGGCGGTTGCATTACCACAATCCATCTGCTGACACGGGCAGTCCCGTTGCCTTTAGGAACTACGCCGGCCTTACATTCACGTTGCAGGCCCCGACATAACGATACGAGAAGAAACTTATAACCGGTATGGTGCCGTTATTGTCCCGCGTTTGTGTTAACATGGTACTCGGGTTCCTATCCCCAGGATGCCAAGGTCGGACGGCGATACTGACCACGACCACCCATCCAGTGGCTCCGTATACACCTCGCAGTAATATACTGAGAGTGCTGTGCAGCTTGTATCCGGTATGTCCCCAAGAGTATGCCTTTGTCATGCAAGAATACTAACATAGCATGCACTTTCCTAGCTTGAGCATACCGCCCGCCGGGTGGTTTGGAGACTGGGTTAATATCGGTATCTTGTCGCACTAGTCATGCAACCGTCCAATTGATACCAGTGAGTTTACCGTCACCTGTTCTCTCTCTGGTGATGGTACTCACCGTATGGTACAAGCAGCGGCTGCAGTGTCTGTGTAGTATATAATGTACATGTTTGATACAACTACCATCGTTCCTTGTCTCCTCAACTTCCCCTGTCCGATGGCTACATCTTCGACTCGACAACCTGGCCGTCTTACCAAACCTGACGGCACTGTGGTATGGCTCTGCAACTGCGCAGGTCCTTGCCAAGGTGTCTGGCGAGAACTGAAGACGAAGAAACAGTTCTCTCGACACGCTGCTCATCGCGTTACCCCGGCCCATTTCCTTCATGGTTCTGCTCCACCCTCTGCCTCGCCCGCTTTGCTGCCGTACCATCATCAAGCTGCTGTCCCTGGGCGTAGACCGCCGGCGACGTCCTCGCACAGTATAGTACGTAACCAATATGTTGTGGACTCAGAAGTGCGCGATTAACCTACCCACAGGGCTCTCAACTGCCATCGGAGGATGCTGCTGACAAGGATATGCCCGATCTCGTTGATGACAATGAAGACGAGCCAAGAGAGGGGGGTGGTGGCCCTCCAGGACTCGGAGACCGCAGGATCACGCAGATGCAACAAGTGTCCTCGACATCCTCGAGCACAGCTGTGCATCTCCAGGAGGATCTGCTCGATATCTTGCGCGACGTAGAGGCTCTGCTCGAGCATCAAGGCACCGAGGATGTTGAACCTCCAGCTGCACCTCCCACGGCAGTCCCCGTCGTACAAGCAGATGCTCCGGCAGAGCCCCCGCTAGAGCCCGAATATGGATACAGCGAGGACGTTGACGTGCCTACGTCTGCTCGACGTCGCGAGGTCCACGAAAGCCTCCAGTTCGTCCGCGAGCTTCGCGATGCCACGCTCGATGCGTCCGCCATAAATGAAGAGACCATCCATCGGCTCCGAGAACCCCTCCATGCGCTACCGGAGGGTACGCCGTTCGAGCGAGCTGGCTTGCGGATGTATCTCGCTCGCGGCGACGCTTCCCAGGACAACTACAACGACAATCGGGCCGCAATCCTTGAGCTGCACCCTGACGACAACATCCCGAGCTACGACCAGATCAGGTGCAAGGTTGCTGATCTCACGGGTATCCACGCGTTGCAAACAGCGATGTGTGTGAACTCGTGCATCGCGTACACGGGGCCATTCGCAGATCTCAGAGAGTGCCCGCACTGCCAGGAACCCCGCTACGACTCTGCGAGCCTCGATCGTGGCTCTCCGGTTCCTCGCCGTACCTTCCACACGTTCCCGGTGGGTCCGCAGATACAGGCCATGTGGCTCTCTTCAGAGAATGCACGGCTTATGCACCATCGTGGCGTTCGCACACAGGAGATCCTCGTGGCCGCGCAGCTCGACCCTTCCTCCCTTACTACGGGCACTTTTGACGACATCTACAAGGGCTTGGACTATCTGCGCGAGGTCGAAGCTGGTCGCATCAAGGACGAAGATACTGTATTGATGTTCTCACTCGACGGTGCGCAGCTCTATGCGTCCAAGACATCAGATTGCTGGTTTTTTATCTGGGTATTGCTAGATCTACCCCCCGGCTCTCGATACAAGAAGCGGTATGTCTTGCCAGGCGGTGTCATTGGTGGACCGAACAAGCCCAAGAATGTCGACTCGTTTTTGTTCCCTGCGCTCCACCACCTGGCGGCGCTCCAGCGCGAGGGCCTGCGGATATGGGACGCATCCACGGCGCGGGAGTTGCTCATCTACCCATACCTGCTCCTGGCCACAGCTGATGGGCCTGGGATGGCCTATCTGAGTGGATTGGTTGGTCACCAGGGAGGACGTGGGTGCCGTCTCTACTGCGGCTTTCCCAGTCGGCTCAAGCCAGGAGCGAATACTTACTATCCTGCAGCTTCTCGACCCGACGATCCAGAGTACAACTCAAGCGGGTCTCTCCATGCCAACGTCTCACCCCGTGCCTATGCACAGGTAACATCAGCATGTGTTCGCCCCCACTATCTACGCAACCTCCGCACGGTTATCGAGTCCCGATCTGGAGCCGCATATCAACGGAACCGCCTGGAGACCGGGATAGCAAAACCCAGCATCTTCGCAGGACTGCCTCGGGTTCTTCCCCTCCCTGCATGCTTTGGCGCAGATCTCATGCACCTGATTACACTGAACCTCACTGATCTCGTCATCAGCCTGCTCCGCGGGACAATCACTTGCGACCCAACAGATGACAAGGCAACATGGGACTGGGCTGTCTTGGCCAATCGGGAGACCTGGCGCGCACACGGGAAGCTCGTCGAGGAGTCCACGCGGTACCTTCCAGGTTCTTTCGATCGCCCGCCGAGGAACCCTGCCGAGAAGATCTCCAGTGGGTACAAAGCCTGGGAGTTCCTCTTGTACGTCTATGGGCTTCTTCCGGCGTTCCTCCGAGGCGTCCAAGCATTCTGGTACTACCAGAACCTGTGCAAGCTGGTCTCAGGCGTCCGCATTGTTCTACAGCACACCATCATGGCGGGGCGGCTCAGCCAAGCATTCCGACACCTCCTCGATTTTGTTGAAGAATACGAGCTACTCTATTACGCGCGGCGAGCAGATCGTCTCCATTTCGTTCGCCAGAGCGTCCATGCCACCATTCATCTTGCCACAGAAGTCATCCGTCTAGGGCCAGGGTCGCTCTACACGCAGTGGACCCTCGAGAACTACATTGGCAACATCACCCGTGAAATCAAGCAGCACGTCACTCCGTACGCAAACGTCTCTGAACGCGCACTCCGTCGTTGCCAAGTCAATGCAACTATAGCAATGTTTCCAAGCCTGGCGCCTCCGGAGACGTCCTCAACTGTCTTGCTCACTGACCTCGGTGAGGGGTACGCCCTGCTCCATCCAAAGGATCGCACTCCCATCGCACTCTCCGACCCTCCAGAGGATCTCGCGTTACGCACTTATCTTCGCGCGCACAGTGGCGTAGAGATCGAAGCACCCGTGCTACGTGTGACACGATGGGGATGGCTACAAATCCCGACTGGCCAGATTGCTCGCACCGCATGGAAAGAAGTTGCCATGGAGCAGCGTGGAAAGCGACCCCGCCGCTCTAGAATGGTGAAGGTATGTCTCATCAGCTGTTGTGAGAACGGTCTCTGATGCACTAGGCAGTTGCGCGATGGTCGTCTCGCAGAGGTCTGCTATTTCTTTGTGGGGTCTGCACTCGACAACGTATTCAGCCTCGCCATGATCTCGCTCTTCTCCGCACCGGATCAAGACATTCTTCGCGACAGTCTCGGCGTGGTCTGTGCATGCTCATACGAGGGTACGTCCTCTCGCGAGGTCATCGATGTGAAGGACATAGTTGCTGTGGTCGCCATGGTGCCATTACCTATGACCAGGGACGAAGAACAGGCCCCCCATGCCGCTGACCGGTATGCCAAGCGTTTCTTCTTAGTAGAGAACCCTGGACTAGAGATTGCGTACCTGAGCGGGAGCACTGAGAGCGACGAGCCGGACACCGCCGATGCCTGATAGATCTGTTCCCGTAGCTACAACCTATGCCGGCGCACATGTCTTTTGTTGTCTGGCCAATGAATGCAATGTATGCACCCGGATACAATACATGTAATCAGAACGATCTCTTGCGCTTCTCCCCCCGTGAATTGCCCTCAGCAAAGTCCTCTGCGCCATTCCCTCCGAGTGACCGATGCGTGACCTCAGCAGTGCGGTTGGTCTTCTTCGTCATTCGCCTTCCTGCGGAGGGCTGCACATCCAGAATGGGGGTTCCCGAAGTGTCAATGAGAGGATAGAGAACTGGACCCTTGAAACCCGAGAGGGCGGAAAGGGGGGAGGGCTCGCGACGGGGCATTGAAAGGTGATCGGGACCTGTGGGTGCCTTGCTATACCGCGGGTGCACAGGAATGCGCCGGCCAAGAGCTTCTGCAACCGGAGTTGTCAGGGCCTGTGTGAGTGGTGCCTTGAGCGCGCTCTCCAGGGGACCAATGAGATTGCCCTGAAGGTCCGCAGTAATGCGAGGAGTCAGAGTCTGGACAAGCAAGTCAAAAAGGCGCTTCTCAAGCGAGTGCTGCAGACGCCGAGCAATAGAGGCCTCGAGCCTAGGTGCTAAAGCATCTTCAAGATCAGCGGTGATGGGTTCCCTTAGCTGCTGAGCAAGAGAGTCCTGGAGATGCGCAGCAAGGGAGTCATGGAGCATGCCAGACGTAGCGGAGTCACCAGGTGGATGAGTTTCAAAGCCGCCAAGCTGTTCCAAAAGTGTTGCAAAAGATGCACGCATGTCGGCACTCAGACGATTGATCCCCTGAGGCCCGACCTGCCCACCCTGTTGATCCAGCTCCCAAGCAATTCGAGAGGCAAGCCTTGCATGATCAATGAGTGCGTTGATGATAGGAGTAGCCTCAGAAGGAGCCGATTCCTGTTTCGTGGCGATATCGTACGCATAGAGGAGGAAGTCAGGATGCTTGAATTGAGAGTCGACAGCTCTATATTTCGAGATGGATATCTGTCCATAATGGTAGTCTGATATCATTGAACTTACTGCGACTGTGTCTCCTTGTTCTTGCTGTATTCACAATGATCCATATTGGCACACGAGTTAGAGAAAGAGTGCGAAGCGATGACAGTCTTTGGGAGGAGGTGAGTATAGCTGCCATATAAGGATGTGTGCCGGGCAAGCATTCTCACCACGTGATCGCTTCGCGTCCCTCGCGTCCTTCGCGCTTTCCTGTGTCTTCAAAGTCTCTGCACCCACCATTACGCCAGAAAAAATCTCGACGCTATGCTGCCTCACTTCTTCCAGTTCCCGATGTCTCTAACACCTATAATAACCCAATGTTCCACCAATAATTCTAGTGGAAACAGCTCTGTTGTAGTATCTCCTACCACACCCGTGACTCCCTCCTTCATGGACTCTGCAACAATTCCCAGCAACCGTAGCGGGTCCATAGACCATTATGATACCCAAGCCGTCGCGAACACTCCCGAGGCCTGTACCAGGCTCTCCAGCCTGCAGACATCACGATCAAGCATCTCCGAAGAGCACCCAACTCAATGGCCACCGCCGCCTTCTTCTGGTTCGCTGATGGGACCACTTCTCCAACATCCATTCGCCTCCTATCCATCCATGCTACAGGCTGCCGCTTTTCCTGTAAGTGTTGGATGATATTTCTGGCACACAACCGTGCTGAGTTAAATAAGGTGTCTGCCAATGCCAATGGGCCGGTTCTTGGCGGAGGTACGGCCGGCTTGTCGGGACCTGGAGGCGCGGGTTACCAAAACCATGTATTCCCGCCACCACTTATGCCAATCTCATCGCTGCCTCTGTAGGGAAATCAAAGGAACTGCGGTTTTGTCGCGGGCTGATATTTCTTCCTTAGGTCACAATTCCTGGCGTAAGTAGACTGACTATATGCGCGGTGATATGTGTTCCAGACCTCGGCATAGCGGTATCTCACACAGTCTTTGACACAGCGTTGCTTCTGCAGGCCAGTTGGCTGCACCGGCCCCAAGGGGCGTGATAACAGGTATCACAATCGCTCACCTCATTCATGCCCAGAGCATACACTTATCTCTCGGCACCCACAGGTCCCGGATCCTCGGACACAGATACAGCATCACGATGGACACACCCGCAGCTCTCTGCAGGTGTGTACGAAGACATCCCTCGCCGTCGTGAAGACTTCCCCAATGTGCGTATCTACTGCTTTCATAGGTAAATCAGCGCCCGACTGAATATCTATAGGTTCGATTGTGGTATAAGCAGGACTGGTCTGCG
>CCBP010000587.1:0-21932 GCA_000765035.1 Trametes cinnabarina
ATAGGCCATTGTGATCGCTCTGAGGCGCACTGCAGCTAACAGGTCCCGGGTCTCTCAGTGCTTTCAAGGCCTGCCAGGTCTTCAAAGCGAAGCTCGAGCAGCGGGCGAAGGAGTGCTGGCAGACATCGCCTCGCGGCCTGCGACTTGCCAAGATCAATCCTCATCTGCCATCCAAGAAATTTGATTTGATGATTTGCTCCCTTCCCCACTGCCATGCTAACCTACTCCTGCAGCTTTGCACGGCTGCATACCACTGCAAGTCTACTTTGCCACGATTGGGAAGGCGGCTTTGGTGACCTGTCCAACCTGCGGTGATGGGCCGGAGACGGTTGCCTACTACCTCCTCCGATGCCCCACCTATGTTCTGCACTATGCGGTCTATTTCGCGCTGCTTGGCTTTACCGGTCACAACCTTGCTTCTCTGCTCAACAGCGATGACGTTCTTCCCCTGCTCTTCAAATACATCTTGATGAATGCCACACGGGACAACTACGCCGCACCTTTGGCAAGCAAGCAGAGCTGCCGGACAGCAGCAACTAGGCAGTGCCACTGCTTCACATGCCCGGCTATGCTCCACTCGCCTTCTCTGAATCTGCATGCACAACACTGACAACACCGCTTGCAGCCTCCCCTGCTTCCCCTCCTCCCCCGCAGCCGCGATGTGCCACCAGACACGGACGTCTACCTGCAGCCTTCTGTCCTCTCTCTTGCTGTTCTTTTCTTACTGTCCTTCCTTAAGCGCCGGGGTTGGGGGAGTTCTGACAGGCGACGGGGATACCGCTGTCCATACCCCTGTCACAGCAAAAGGCTAAAGGCCCGGCGGAGCAGCTCCTGTCAAAGGGCGACAGGTTTATAACCCATAGCCCTGCCTTTGATGGCCAGGCGCATGCCTTTCTATATCACCTCTTCACTCCTATCTCTCTATCATCCCGCTACTATACTTGCATACTAGTACTGTACCTACTATATGGTAGGTCAAGCAAGGGGTGCACTGGACTGGGGAAGGAGGTAAGGAAGAGGAAGAGTGTGGTGTTATGCCTACCATAGGGCCCGGCCCTTGAGGGCAATAAACCCTGATTCCAACAACAACAACTACTCAGACTTGACTCAGGACTCCATATATGATAAGTTGCCAGCTCAACACAATCCTGAGCCGCGATGCTGCAGAAATGTCAAATCCTAACTCTGCGAGCAGGTTTCGCAGCCAGAGCACTTCCTGGCGTGCAGAAACCGCTGCAACAAACTCTGCCTCTGTGGTGGAGAGTGCAACAATGGACTGCAGACGACTAGACCAGGAAATCGCACCTGTACCCATTTTGATCACATAGCCAGACGTCGAGCGACCCGTGTCTGGGCAGCTGGCATGGTCCGCATCAGTGTACAAGGTGAAGAGCTCGTCGGAGGAGGAAGGGGAGTAGGTGAGCTTGTAGTCGAGGGTGCCCTTGATGTACCGGAAGAGGTGCTGGACCGCCTTCCAGTCTTCCAGTGTGCCATCCCAGGGTTCTTGGAGAAGCAGGCGAGGTTCTCAACAGTGCAGGCAATGCCTGGGTGAGTTGCCACGGCGAGGTAGAAGAGGGAGCTGACAGCTCAGCCATATGGGACGTCCTGCATCTCCCTGACAGCTGAGGACTTCAAGGGGCCCATGTCTGCGCTGAGACGAAGGCCAGGGTCCATGGGGGTGCCGACAGGATTGCAGTTGGCAAAGCCGTAGCGCTCCAGAATGTCAAGGGCATACTGCCGCCGTGAGATGGAGAGGGAACACTTTGCCCTATTGCGCTCAATCTTGACCCCAAAGAGCCAAGATGTCGGCCCTAGGTCCCGGAGCTTGAAGGGCGCATGCAGCTCAACCTTGACGCACTGGATGGAGTTGTTTGACTTCGAGGCAATGGTGATATCGTTGACAAAGATGGGGATGATGATGCGCACTCCATCACAGAGGTAGACCCACCACACTGTGCTCGCAGACGAGGCGGTCAAAGCCCAGCTTGGTGAGCACCTCGTGCAGCTTCTTGTGCCAGCAGCGGCCAGCCTTCTTGAGGCCATAGAGCAACTTGAGCAGCACACCCAGTCCGGAGACTTCTCCTCAAAGCCCTCAGGCTGCTTCATGTAGACCTCCTCCTTCAGCTCGCCGTTCAGGTAGGCAGAGGAGATGTCCACAGACTCAAGCTCAAGGTCCTCGAGGGCTTGCCAGTGCAAGGATGGCGCAAATTGACGCCCATTTCGGTATAGGCAGCGGTCGCGCTCCTCAGGCGCAAGCTGCATGACCTCGGAGATCGACTTGGGCTCCCCAAAGTGCTCCTGGCTCGCCTTGAGCGCATGCTCTGCTACAGACTCAAAGGCAAAGGCCAGTGCATCGTCGTAGGTGAGGTAGTCATCCCACTGGGTGCAGTAGACATCCTCGATGCCAGAGAGCATGGCCTCCATGAGCACTCATAGACGTCCTCATGACCCCCTGCGAGAAGTCAAGTTCATCATCTGAGGAGGCAGGAGAAGGAGGCAGAGCTGACGGAGCAGGAGTAGGTGCAGGCGCAGGCTCTGGGTTGACTGGTGCATCAATGAGAGGGTCTGGTGATGGAGAGTGTTGCTGTGCAGTATCACCGCATTCTGAGGGCTCTGGCATCGCAGCAGGGGAAGGAGGGCCAATTCGCAGTTGCTGGGGCACAAGGTTTTGGCGCTCAAGCTCCTGGTTGTTGAGGAAGCCCTGAAAGCGCGTAGAGCGAGCAGGGAGGTGTTTGCGAGCCAGTGGATGGTATGGCCTGAAGCCGCCGTGTCCCTTCTGCCTGCTGGTGGACCTACGGGCACACAGTTGGGCACAGAGAGGCAGGTGCAGGTGCAGCAGGAGCAGGCGGCTGTGGGACGACCGGGGCAGGCGCAGGAGGTGCAGGAAGGCTAGGAGCGCGTTCAGGCGCAGCTGGAGAGTGTTCGCGCTGACCCGCCGGTGGAGTAGGCGGTGCAGGAGGCGGCGCAGGAGGTGCAGGAGGTGCAGAATCATCCCAGTCGTCTGCCCCCTGATCCAGCAACACTGGCTCAACAGGGACGTCCTCTGGCGGCTTATCAGCCATTGCGGGACCACCGGGGATGTCCACCTCATCGAGGGGGCAGTGCAAAGATGTTGATGGAGGGTGAGTTTTCTGGGAAGCGGTGCTCATCAAACACCACATGCGACGAGGTGATAGATCTCCTTGCAGCAGGGTCCCAGAATCACCACACCTTGGTGCCCCCGTGTAGCAAACATAAATGCACTTGCAGGAGTGTGGCTCCAGCACCTTGCGGCGCAGCCAAATTGTTGAACTCTGAGCGATTGCTCGAGTTTCTGTGCCCGTATCAAGTCGAGATTCACCACAGAGGACGCTTGCATTGCGTACTTACACCACTCCTTTCCATTCGTCGCTCCTTTCTCCGTTCTCGAGATATCGCTCACTTCGCATTTTAATCATTTGCACTGTCCCGGGATTGAACCCGGGACCTCATCCTTCCTTTTCGCATTTGTGGATTTCTGAGCGCTTCCCCAGCGCTGTGGCTTGTTCTACTGTACAGTTAGCGCCTTATGTAACGCCTACAGTACACAGAGCGCCGTGTCGAGCCCTGGAGTCCTCAGACTTCACAGAGCTCGACATAGGTGAGTAAAATAGCTGCTGTTAATGTATTAGACTTCACAGAGCTCGACATAGGCCATTGTGATCACTCTGAGGCGCACTGCAGCTAACACAAATGTGTGGAAGTATGACACATCTGGCTTGCGGCCCTTTCTTTTCCAAGCAGTGTAGGGAATGGCACCTCCAAGCGCAGGTGGGCATGCAATTTCGGGTGTGGACAAAGATAGAGGCCCCAGAACGACGGAGGGAGCTTGGACTGGGCTAGGAGTGCGGTAGCACCCTCAGCAGTTGCTTAATCAGCTCGCTCTGCAACACTGTTCTGGTGGGGCTCATCTTGCTCGGTGTGCTGGCGCTGGATGCCGTGCTGGGTGCAGAAGTCGATGTACTCCCTCCCAATTTACTCACCACCCTTATCGTCACGCATAGCCTTAACCAAAAGGCCTTGGCAGTTCTCCGCATATGCCTTGTCCGCTTGGAAGGCTCCCTGGATGCAAAACAGCGGATAGAGTGACGGTTGAGCTTCCTGGCAATGCATGGCTCACAAATTGGGTCGGGGCTTGCACTTTGAGCCCAGCACAAGGCCGGCAACGAGCTCCTTCTTGACCACTAGGGCAGATCGTCGAGATTGATGTGGAAGCAGTGTTGGTGCCACAGGGACTCATGCTCCTCGCAGGTGAATGACGCAGAGAGCGGCATCCTTCACCTGGGACACAGTACGGCCGAGTAGATAGCCCACATTATGCTCATTGACCGAGGCGTCCAAGCGCAGCTGTCCCTGGTGGTAGAAGAGCACCCGGGACGCGCACAGCTCGACGGTGTAGCCCTTCTCGCGCGTGAGGTGGAAAACAGACAGTAGATTGCTGGCAAGCGCAGGGACATGCAGGACATCATGTAGTACAACCGCAGGCGGCACGACCCCCTCCCTCTCCGCAGGCTGAAAGACCACAGACCCCAACCCAGCAGAGTAGACGATGTGCGAGTTGGCGAGGCGGATGGGGATGACATGTGGCGAGTAGGAGCGAAACCAGTGGCGGTGGGGGGTCATGTGTGCAGAAGCACCTGTGTCGGTGTTCCAGTTAGTCGCTGCCGGTGAGGAGAGCCAAGATGCGTGGTCCGAGGTGGAGAGGAGGGCAGAAGCGCAGCCAGCACTCACAGTAGCCGCACCAGCAGACTCCTGGGCGGTGTCTGAGGGTGTCCTTTGCATGCTTGGTGGCTTCCGAGGCGGTGTCCTTGTGCTTTCCCTTGCCGGAGTGTTGGTACTGCGTGTGCTGGGCAGCCTTCTCCTTCGCTTTGGTGCTGGCGTCGCATTTGGCGAAGCACTGTCCTCGGAGTGGCCGGAGCGGCGGCAGAACGTGCAGGAGAGCGTAGAGCAGCATGGGAGAGAGCAGAAGTTGATAAGGCCGCGACAGGCTGCTTCTCAAGTGCAACCAAGGTGTCTTGCAGCTTGTCAAGTGTCAGGGAATCGTCCAGCAGGGGCGTCTGGTGCAGGGCATTGTACTCTGCCGGCAGGGCGCGAATCAGCACCATGAGCACCAATTCATCGTCCAGCTTGGAGAGGTTGAAGTCCGCAGGGCACAGAGCCTTCATGTCAGACTTGAGCTGGGATGCTCGCGTCGACAGGGTGCTCAGGGACTCGTCGTCCGCCTTGGAGAGCGAGAGGAGGGCATTGTAGGTGTTAAAACGCGTACCAGGACGTTTCTGCATGTGCACAGACTCCAGCTTCCTCCACATCGCGCCAGGGTCGTCTCGGATCGCCTCCAGATGGGTCTGCTGCTCCCTCTCGATGCAGTTCCAGATTTCTCCAGCTGCAGCGTCCACCCTGCTGTCGTAGTCATGCAGTTCTCGCCGTTCTCCGCTGTCAGAGGCTTCGTGAAGTGCGGCCTGCTTTCAGTGCCCTGCACAATGCGCATGGCACCGAGGGTATCTCCATCTGTTGACTCTGCATGCCGCCCCCAAGTCTCTGCATTGCCTGTCTCAGCATCTGTGTATTCACAGGATATCCAGGTCCCGCTGCGACAGAAAGATAGCATGACTATTGACAACAACATCCGCATACAGGGGGGCCCGGTACATCTTAGTAGTGTTGAAGTGTCCTTCGCCACGCCTGAATCAGGGAGATACACCTCCGCTGCATTGAAGGGGCCAAAGTCATCCTCAGCATCAGCTTCGATAGCCCCTACATTCCAAGGCTGGCGGTGCGCACCACCGCCGCATCCACTCGCAGCGGTCCCTCAACCTGGGTGTCCTTCTTGGGCCTGTGTGACCTTCACATGCGGTGTCTGATGCCCCACTAGTTGCGCCTTGACAGCGGCCAAATGTGCTTCCAGCTGCTGGTTCTTGGTTTGTAGGTCACCTTGCAATAGCGCTGGATCAATTTGCATTGCACCGGAGCCACTGCTGTTGCATTCATCGATTACTGGAGTGGCACTTAGGCTGATAGTCCCGCCAGCATAGAAGCAGTGGCGTGGACCCTCCCTAAGGTATGTCAGCTCAAGCTCTGCCTGCATATGTGCATGCATACTGACTGTCCACTTTGGGTGTTTCCAGCAGATGGGTCACGACTGTTCAGCGATGGGCACAACTGACGTGTTCCAGTGGTGGCGCACTCGGTAGACCTGCATAATTCGGGTGGAGTATATGCGCTTATGAGATGACATCGCCTACTTACTGATTGGTTCCTCATAGGACCGCCCCCGCGGGGGCGGCATGCCAACCGGGTACCGGTTCTGAGGCATGATCATGGTTGACCTGCCGCGGTCAGTCCCACCATTTGCGGCACCTCCCGAACCGTGCTGAGATGCTATACCATGCAGAACGGCTGTGTGTGCGGTGTCGTCGAGGACATGCCAGTTTGCGCGCAGGGTGGGGTTCTCGACTTCCGGTGGACACAGCTCTGGCATTGCGAGTGTGGGCGGGCGGGGCAGTCGGTGTATGCACCTAGTACACCGCCAAACATGGGTAAGGTGACAGGGAGGCCGATGGAGGCAGGCATCAATGATGACCGTGCGAGCGGACAGCGTCATGTCGATCAGGTTGCGGTAAGGCATGTTACGAATATTACCAGACCCTCCAGGCAGGGAACCCATTGCCACCATCTGACAGCCTATTCCGACGGGCAGCAGATGGAGCAGATCGCCACGGACTTGTATGCCATGTAGTATTGAGGCGGCTCAATTCCATGTTGCCAGCTTGGCACCAGTATCACGGGACTATTCTGGGAGGCCAGTGTTGAATCTGACCACCGTCAGCAAACTAGCCGTTGCTCGGGCGGTGTGCTGGTGGCGTGCATGTGAGATATTCGTGCTGCTGAGGTGACAACGGGCATGCAGGTATAGCAGGAGCCGCTTGCGGCTGCACAGGTGTGATGCGAGTGAGAACACATGGGCAGTAAATGCGATTATGGAGCCTGAGCAATGTACTAGACAATATACACCAAAACTACGAGAAAGTGATTATAATGAAGGCCAAGAGAGTGAATCGGCGGCGAGACTTGTGGGTAGCAGTGTATGATGATGGACGGGATCTGAGCGGCCTGGGGGAACTCTGGTCTAGTCGTCCTCCGAGATAGAGTGAAGAGAGCCCGTCGCAGCCAGGTCGGCCACCTGCTGGGTCTCATGCATGTCCTCGCCGCTGACAGTGCTCGGGAGAGAGACCTGTCCGTAGAGATCGAGGTCGGCTCTGAGGTAGGAGGTGAGTTGCCTGTTTGCGAACATATTTCAGTAGCTAATACTCGCTGATACAAGATAACGGGGTGAGGGAAGGACGTACCGCGTGATCACGCTATCATCGAGCCCGCGAAGCCCCTCAAGTTGCTTATCAACGAGGTTCCAGTATCTATCAAATTTCAAGTGCGGGCTCTTCAACAAGGCCACCATGATCTTGCGCTGTGAGTGACATATGTATTAGACGACTTCAGTTGACATCGGCGCGCCTTGTGCTTACCAGAAATGCGATACGCGCGCACATTTGAAGTGTCACTGTCACATCCTCGCAGATACTTCTGGGGCCCTTCGCGATTATGTTCTCGCAGAGCGTGACTATGTTGATCTGCTGCGCCGCTGGCTTGTTCAGAGTGGGAGAGTCACTCGGACTCTTGGAAGGCGGCGGCTGGAGCTCCGGCCCCAAAGATAACAAAATCTGGAGCACTGTCAGCTACAACATCAGGCGAAAACCGCAACCAATGCTTACCAGCTCCTTCATGTCCGAACGCCGATCAGTGAAGCGGGTACCGACACGAGCAATAATGATATCCCGTCTGTATTTGTCGTTCTTGATGTCTTTGGTATAGCCCCACGATGGGTGGCGTTCAAGGATACTCTGCGAAGGTATGGCATGACATAAGCACCAGATTGAGATGGCCCCTGATGGTACCAAAGAACACATACCATCAAGAGCTTGGTCGGTCCCTGCTTCTCGACGTACAACTCCAACTTGGGCGAGCATAACACCGCAAATGTGTATTGCTCGATCTTCTCCTGAAAACCAGTCAAATTGGCAGTCAGTACCTTGCCACATGCAGTGTGATCGACTTGCAATGTACCTTCAGATTTTCTGACATCATCCACTGGGCATCGGAAGGAATGATAGCCTCAATTTTCTCAGATAACTTCAGGAGTAGTGCCGTGTTCAGCAGCTCGCGCTGTGCTGGGTTGAGCTATCGAGATATACAGACAGATCAGCAAGAGCTTTCTAACTCCTGACATCGCACTGGGGATTATAACCCGTACCTGAGCGATCTTCTTTAGCTCTTGAGTACCAGCAGTCTTGAGGCGAACACGACACGCGGCCCAGTCTGCATGCTGAGAGAGGTCTTCACCGTGACCAATGTCATTGGCACGGCGACGACGACCATGGGTTGGAGTACTGATCTCTGCAGCAAGAGTGTGAGTCCCGGAAGTAACAGAAGCCGAACGAGGGATTACAGCGGCGGGGCTGTCAGCTGAGGAGGGAGTCGACGTAAGGCCAGGCAAAATGAGTGGAAGCTCGCCCTCGCCTTGAATGGGTGAGGATGGAAGGTCATCGTAACCAAAGAGCGGGGTTGCTGCACCTGCACCTGCCATTAGCACGGAATATGAGGTATAAATTGGGAAACAAGTGGAGAACGGGAGGGAAGCCGAAATGAAGGGAGGATCAAAATGAGCGGAAGCAAGGCACATGGGAACTGCTGGCACTCCAAGTCCTGGACAACTCAGAGACGCGCGGTCAACCAGGTGGTGCACGTGAGCAAAACACACCGAAGCAGTCATTGTGCTCTGCAGCCATTGAAGTTGCGCTCAGACGTCACAATGCCCCGAGCTAAAACTAGCCAGATACATGGTCAAGGTTAGCAAACATTGTATGTTCGGGGAGCAAGGATTGAACTCACCGGACCAGGTCATTATAAGGCTGGTGACGATGATGATACATCTGTGCTCTGTGTTCTGTGCTCGCACCATCATGGACAACCACACCTCCTCAAGAAGACATCCCTTGGCCGACACAACAGCAGCCCCGGTCACAAGGAATCATTGAGGCAATATCTGTCAGACATGGCAGTCACTGGATATCAATCTGTGTCAGCAGATACGGGCACATTGAACCCCCGCATTGTTGTACCTGCTCGTCTGAATACCATGGATCAGCTCATGGACATCGACAACGCCAACGATGACCTACCGAGCCTGGCCGCTGTGCTACCACTGAGGCAGGATCCTTTCTCCGAGGCATTTCTGAAGGACGGGATGTACGTTAACACAGCCGGACTGCCAATTGCCTTCTCCGCAGGGGAAACCCTCGGGAGAAAAGCCCCGTTTAATGCAGAAGCAGCGCTTTCTAAAGCAGAGAGGACTGGCAGCATCAACTTCGCTGAGTTTGCATCCTCTGCTGTGGAGTTTGAGGCATCCATGGAGCCGGACCAAGAGGTATCTGAAGCTATTACTGCCCTGGAGGCGATGGGTATGTGATACTCACATTGCCGTTATCACACTGTTGTCTACGGAAATCTGACCAAATGTTTTCAGGCTTTACTGATCTCGGGGACGAGGAGGATGGCAATGAGAACATACCAATATTTGATCCTCACACCCAGAATAACAATCCGTGGTGGCCTTATCCAAACAAGGCAGTAAGTCGCACCTGTACCGCAAGATTGTACACACTGACCAGACCTCACTCAGTGGTTCATGATCGATTTGATGGACCATCAGCCTCGCGCGCCGATCTCGGATGAGCAGATGAAGCTATTCCTGTGGGCAATGAAGGAGTGTCAGACACCAGGTATTCCAGGTTTCCGTGCACTGCGTACATGGCAAGCAAGGAGAGCTCAGATGATGGGCTTCTCTCCCACACATCACACGACTGCTCTCAATAACGAGTACTATGCAAACCACCCTGCAGAGCTATTCCGCTTCGTAAGTCATCCCTAATCAGTCAGACACATATTCATGATAACAGCTCACCGTTCACTCTAGAACCTCGCAAATCCCTTGGTCCGGCCACACATGTCCCTATATCCTGAGGTGGCCGGCCCTGTCTCTGAGTTTTTCCACACAAATCAGATGCTCGCCATGGACGATGCAAGCTTAGATCTTGGTCAGCTCATGTGGGCCGAATGGAGTAAAGCACCGCACCGTCACTTCTACATCAAGGAGCTTGCGAGACTTCAGGATGACCGATTTGTGATCCCACTCAGATGGATCACCGTCGACAGTGTAGAGAGCTTTGACGGGATATCTGTAACATATAGCAGCGCTGTGAGTTGTTTTGGAGAGATTTAAGACATTGTATACGGCTGCTGATGCACTGGATTTGATCGCTCAGGACCACATGTTCAGCATCAGTACTGAAGGCAGTCTGGTGCGGGCCCCATCTTCGACTTTACGGGATAACTGCCTAGACCTGAAGGCACAGGGTTATCAGTTCAAATTCAAAGGCATGTATGCTGGGACCGGGACGTACCCACTTTATTCTGCTAACTATATGTCCAATAGGTGTGGTACCAACGTGGGCAGCAAAAATGCCGCATCCTGTCCGGGAGACCGCGGGTAATATGCCGACGATCACGGTCCGAATGATGCCCTGGAGCGATGACGTGTCAGGCAATCGAACAAAGCAGTATAATGCACATACAAACATTTACATGGCGAACACAAACTTGCCACATGCGAAGCTGCAACAGGAATACTTCATTCAGTTTGTGTCGACGTCGCAGTATGCATCATCATCGGAGCAGATGCGGGTTGTTGCTGAAAATACGTCAGTAATTGGCTGGGTGTTGCAGGTCTCTCCAAACTCACTGAAGTTGCGCTCTCAGTGGCCCAAATGTGTGGCATAGAGCATACGACTGCAGTCTCGAGCAACAGGTGCTCTTTCGCATCATACCACACATCCTGCCAGCAGATAACCCACAGCAGGCTGAGCACTGCTCGCACATGACTGGGAAGGGCAGCCGCCCATGCAGACGCTGTGAAGTAGGCGGGTCTGTCATGGAATGTGAGCAAGAAGACATGTATGAGCAATTCTTCTCGGTACGCCAATACATGTCATTGCATACCTGGTTTTGTAGTAATGACCGGGCATCTCAGGGAGGTGCCCAACGCACGGTGGCTGGTACCATCAAGGATGTACGAGAACAGCTCCTCGTGGCATGCCTGGGTGTTCAGGATGCAGTCGATCAGCTGCAGACGAAGACCGGCGTCAAGGATAAAATTGCGCAGTACTGGATTGAGAAGCTCATACCTCAAGCATGCGACATGCAGGCCATCCGTATGAGCCATCCAGAAACCAGGGATGTTCGACTGCGCGACCTGCTACTCAAGGGTGATGAGCGCAAGATCATGAAGGACACGATCAAAAAGGAGATCCAGCGCGAGCTATTCCAATGGCTAATCGAGCAGCCCCCAAGTACATACCTTGAAATTCCTGAGGGGTCCGGTGAGCTCTCCAGACCATGCAACCACGTCTCACTTCTGAGTTGCGGATGTTCTGCAACATTACATTATTAGCTTCCCGCGGCGATATCAGACCAGGTGACCATTATAACCCCCTTCTCGGCGTACCTGGGCTCGATGTTCATCAAGATACACCTTGTGAAATACTCCACACATATCTGCTCGGGGTCGACAAGTACGTCTGGCACAAGACGAATACTGAATGGGATAAGAAGAACGAGCAATTGTTTGCGGTGCGGCTGCGGGCGTCTAAGATCGATTGACTGACGATCACGTCCATGCTTGACGACTTTATCCTCCGGTACCCTAACTCTCTCCTCGGGAAACACTTCAAGATCCTACAACAACTCGCAGTCTTTCAGTTATACGATGGAGTCTGTCCTCCCTTGGTATTTGAACTCTGGAAGGCCACGGGCGAGCTTGGCGCTATGCTCTGGTTCCACAAGATCGCAAACCTCGATCAGTATCTCGTGGGTCTGTTTGACGCTCTCACTCCGCAAACTCGCTAATCAGGCTGCCACCGACTTACTAGGAGGACCTCACTATTTGCATCAATAATCTCCTGGATATCTGGGCCACGATCGATCCCAATCGCATCCTCATGAAACAAAAGCTTCATGTACTTATACACCTTGTCGAGAACATCCGACGGCATGGACCTGCCGTACTCTACTCAACCGAAATATTTGAATGCTGGAATGTGATCTTCCGTCTATGCAGTGTCTACTCCAATCACCACGGTGCCAGCTTCGACATCGCTAGGCGAATGGCCGGGATCGAGCTATTCAAGCATCAAGTAAGCGGAGGCTGGTGGCCTCAGCGAGACTCTGGCGACAATGCTGCTGCCTGCACTGCGGACAGCGACCCACAGCTGTCAACATATGTTCGTGCCGGAGAGAATGTTCGCACATTCCTGCAGCGACATCCCGCCCTTCAGCGTCGGCTTGGATGGGTCAACCCCCTGGTTCTAACCCCTGGTAAGTCTTCGCTGTGCTCGGTCCAGCATCCATCCATCATAACCCATACTCTAGGTACAGTGAAGCTCATATCGAGCGAGAAGCAGTCTCCGTCGATATGGCTAACTGCAAGGGGCACCAATGAGATACCAGCCCCTGACTCCCTGTCCGAACCACAGGACTGTCTTTGGTATGAGTGCAAGTACCTCGTCGCCCAATCCCGTGACATCTGTAAACCAAATTCATGGGTATTTTACTCCGACCAGACGGGGGTGAGCATCAAGTCTCTTCAACTGCGGCTATATACAGAGCTAAATGTTAGCGCCGGCCATTACACACAGGTCTCTCGCCCAGGACGCATCCAAAAGATCCTGACATGTCCCGAGGAGAACCGCGCAGTAGCGATAATAGACAGGTACGATATCAACAGTGATCGGGACACATACTTCAACATGGCTGTCTTGCACCGCGTCTGTGACCCCGAGGGACACGGTCAGTCCGTCCAGATCGCGGTTGAGGTATGTATTCGAATAACTCGTGTCCTTTGTTATCATATCACCTGTTTGCTAATTACACTCGGTGTCTCAGACCGTCTCATTCATATTCAATGCGCAACACCACTGCCGTGCTTGCGGGTGCGCACGACTCGAAGATCAGCATATCACTCAAGAGCGGAAACTCACCGAACGCACAAGGAACTCTCTTGTCCACGAACCGATTGGCCGTTATCTTGTTAACATGCACGCCCTACACAACACCGCTCTTCTCCGGGAGATTCTACCGCGCGAGCTCACGTCGCCGATCGCCTACGTCGCCGATCGCGAGGCTCACCACCAGGAACGTTCCGCTGCCATGCGGATTGCAGGTCCCTTGAAGCGCGCAGGAGCGCAAGCTAAGGCTGCGGAGACTCGCGCACGCAACAAAGGCATGAAGGATAATGTGCAGAAGGGTCTCAGGTGATGTTTTCCTTGTCGATATCACACAGTATGTACCAGACCGATGTATCGAAACACTCGCCGCCTTTGAATGGTATCCACCTTCGCGCAGGCGCGATATAACACTACAACTGGTAGCGTGTAGTAACTGTATAATGCCATTGGGCCATCGGAGCGGGCTCTGGCAGCTGACATCTTTCGTCTCGATGCCGTCGCGGTTGCAAGGAGGTCGATAAGCCGACCGGCGTCTGGCTGTCCATCTTACCGCGACCCGTCCTATCATGTCTCTGCCATGTTGTCGGCTGCCCGACGCCATCTGCCCCCACCGATTCTAGAGATGGGCCTCGGTCAGCTATCCGGCATGTGGATCCTGGCTAAATGTGCGCACGCCGCCGGGGTGATCCTCAGCTGAGCGTCTGACCTGGCGGCAGTCCAACAGAGGTTTGGCGGTGTAGGATTGGGGAGCTGGTGCGCCCCGGGTCATGTGTGCTCTTTTGACTTGTTTGTCCAAACTGTCAATACCTTCCAATGTATGTGCCTTCTCCCTCTCCTTGCATTGTGACAAGCCGTGGGGGCCTTCCTCATAATAAATATCAATATTTGTGCTTCTTAGAGCAAATCACACCTTCGAGTTCACCATCTACTCAGACTTTGGGTAGCATCTCAAATTGCAGGACATGATATCAATTCATCACCACTTTGAGCAGGAGTTGCCTATATATTCAATGTCCGACTACACTGCCAACCGCGAGTCAGTACGATGGACTTGACCCACAACCTACAGGCCCGTAAACGTGGTGAATGGAGAAAGGGAGCGACAAATGAAAGGGAGTGGTATAAGTATGCCATGTAAGCATTTTACTGGGTGAATCTCGACTTGAAATGGGCACAGGAACTCGAGCAATCACTCAGAGTTTAACAAGGCTTCCTGTGTATGCAAAGGAGGCATCCCTGCATAACACTTCTTGCTCTTCTGCTTCACGCTACTGTGCTACCTTCTTTGATCCCGTTCATTGTTGTCCATGTTTCGCTGTATTTCTGATTGGTTGTTCATCACAACTTTGGCTACCTCGAGGCTTGCTAGGCTGTAAGACCGTCGCCAGTCGTTGGTTGGTTGGTTGCTTGTGTTTGCAGGTGCATGGTGTACTCTCTGGGTCTGCAGCCATGTGCTTCTGCGAGCATTTGTAGTCCCATTAATTTCCTTGTTTCTCAGCCCACTACATGACAGCCACTGCCACTGCCTTAAACCTGTAGCGCTCAAGCAGCTCTTGCTTGATGTGAGCAATGGCAATGAGCCCCTTCTGAGCAAGCTCATTTGTGGGCTTTGAGAAGGCAAAGTGCAGCAGGCGACTGATGAGCCCTTCCTCCAAGATGGTGCGGTGATATGACTCCTACCTCTTTAGCACCACAATCCAGGATTTTCGCAAACTCTTTGCACTTCACATCATGGTACTCGCACCTTGAGGGGGGTCCTTCATGTTCACTGTACACACATGGGCGTAACTCCTTGTCTTCTTGATGATGTGAACTGGTAGTCTCAGCATGGAATCCGCACAGGCCGGACATTCGCAGCGGGCCACATGTTTGTGACCCTCTGCCCAGGATAACCCTTCGCCCAGCTCCAGAACTCGGTGAACCACTTCACCAGTGTTCTCCAATGTATCGTATGATTAGCACACCATCCACATGTAAAATACTCACTCTTCACAGTGAAGCAACTCAGACTCTCTTTCCCCAGAAGTGAGGATCTCACAGACTCCTGCAATTGTGAACTTTGCAACTGTGTTTCTCCTTGCGTTCTCACTGTGATATAGCAATCATATAGCGAACTGAGTGTCTCTTCCTTTGTGCTTTCACTGCATACTGTACTCATCCTTATCGCAAAGCATTCACAAAGCCTACAACCCTTTCTCCCACTTATCCTCTCTCTCCGCAGAGCTTCACAGAGGGCATCCTAACCGGCCTACTATATCTCCTGGTTCTCAGTCCTTCCCTACCGCATGGCCTCAACCTACGAGGGCTCTCAGCCATATCCTTTGCGGTTTCAGGGTAGATTTGGCATATCAGTGGACCCCCTCCAGGATCAGCATGAACTGCGGTAAGAATCGCACTGCTGTGTCTATGTTTGAAATGTCATTTTCAGCCTTCTGAAATGCCTCATCTCAAGACCTTAGGACATTGTTTGCCCCCCTTCTTGTCACTGTAGCTGGCTGCAACAGGGTTGACAGGCATGAGGGGCAGCAGCGCTTGCAGGTGCTGGCCACATTGCCTGACTCCTGCTTGTTATTGTCATTGTTTTCTGCGACTTCAGAGGTATTTGGTGTATATATGTAGTTGCAATAATAAGCTTTAGTAACTACTCCTTAGCGCCAAAAGTATGGAAACACCTTCCAGGTTTGGTAGTTGATTTTGTTATGGCTGAATTTCATGTATTAAATAGTTCTTCATATCAATGCATGAGCGTTGGAAAGCATAGATGTTTGCGTAGTACCTGGTGCAATCAAAACCTGGTTTGCCTTCCATGAACTTTCAGCACTGCCCTAACCGTCACCCCCATCTTTGATGTCTCCTGCTGTCATGCACCAATTGTGATAGGTGCCTGAACAGGGGCAGCCACCAGTCATCTCATCATCTCCACACCAGCAGGGGCTGGGAGCCACCTAAGGCCAGCAGGACAGAAGCATTGCACACATAATCACAATCACCTCAGCCATGATGTGCACATGACCACCAAGGGCATCATTACATGACTCCTTGTCCTCTCACTACAGGGATTGGGCCGTTTTCTTCCGCTGAAAAGGCGAGGCAAGGAGTAGCCCTTGCCACGCATTTTCTGCTAAACAGCACGTGTAGGGGCAAAGGATTACACTTTCAACGCCTTTTCTTCGATTTTTGCCATAATTGCCTTTGCCTCGCCTATTCAGCGGCTTTTCGTTGGCTGAAAATGTCCTAATCCCTGTAGTGTCTAGAGAGTTCTAGAACAATCTGGGCCTGGCTAGAAAGTTTTGAACATGCAGGCCACCTCAAAAGATATAACAGCATGACAAACCATGGGGAAGGGCTAAATAATCCAAGTAGCCTTGATGAACAAGCATTGAGGAAGATTGACAAGTGTTGGGTGTTGGAATTTATGGGAGGCTAGATGGGTAAAACGGACAGACTGAGATTCAAACCACAGGGTTCCCGTAGTACCACAGGTGTGTTAGCCACTACACCACCTGTCCATTACCTGAGGAGTATTCACTTTCCAACAGAATTTGAGGGCGAGGGGAGGTTGAGCACGAAAGCTGGTGTCCTCGAGGTGCGAGGGCGCCTATTTATATTTGTGGGAGACTACCTACTTACTAAGCTACTAACGGACATTTGTTACTACCGACAATGCTATCTAGTAAATTCTAATCGCTAATTTGTAAATTCCGACATTGGGGAAGGAAAGTTTGGGGGATTTTGGGAAGGATTGGTAAGGATCTGAAGGAAATGACAAAGGATTGAGGAGGATTTATAAGCCAAAGAGCTACATTTCAATACTATTTATCAGCGGAGTAGGGCCAAGCCCTGCCTTAGTCATCCATTGGGGTAGCTTACTCATGTACCTACCACCTTCTCATGCCCCTCAGCCAGAGTATTAATACTGGGCTAGGGAAGGCAGAACTGAATCAAGCTATTTCTAAGAAGCAAGCAATAGTCTCTTCCTGGCCAAGTTCCAGGGTCACCATAGCCAATACTAGTTTGCTTCAGCTGTGAAGGAAGCTTGATACATCAAGTCAAAGATCACAGCATTGTGAGATTGGTTGGGGTCCAGCCAGGGCTTTGTGACAATCACTCACCATGGATATGCATGAAGTGAAGGCAGAAGACTGAGATTGGTTGGGTTCACAAAGGATTTGTGACAACCACTCACTACAGATATGAGAGCAATGAGCTCATACTGAAGACCTGAAGACTGTCACCAACCAAAGAGTGACCATGACAACCAACAGTTCCAACCCCTATCAACAGTACCGACCCCTTGACAAGTGCACAAGGGCTATCAACAGTTTCAACTAAAGCAGCCCCGTTCAACAATACCACCCTCAGACTACGACAATCATCAGGCAAGACACGGGCACCAGACTATAATGACTAGGACACCACTTAAATCTAAGAAGGAGGCTCTGCTGGAAATCTCAGGGCCCTTTGATCACATACACCACCATTTGAACATACTTTGCTTTCAGTAGCAGGAAGATTGGGTCTCTGGTTATTAACATAAGGACTGATACACATTAAAAACTCAGTGAGGCCTCTGTCAGGAAAGGAGAAAAACCTACAAGCTTTGCGGCATGATTCGGAAGCCATCTCTTGCTCTGACTTAAGAGGGAGTTGTCAGATTTTGTTGGAGTAGATTGCACTCGATCTTTGGCAGAAGACATACTCAATCGCTACATCCATTTTACACACGACACCGCCTGACCACTGCATCTGGCATCTCCTCCCATGCCACGTTTGCTGCTTCCCAAAGCGAGTCCAAGGATTTGTAGGCACCAGGTGTATCTTGCACCCACTTCTACAGCCTGAACCAGAGTGGTGTTAGGACGCATGCCACCGGAGGGACAGAGAGGGAGCGAGGGTAGTCCGGAGGGGTTCTGAGGGAAATCCTAGGAACTCCCCGGGGTCATGAGGGGTGGGGACTTTGGCGAAGCTATTAGCAACACCCTGAGCGATCTCATCTAAGTGTCCCCTAATTACTAGAGGGCACCGACAAGAGAACGGGGGGGTGGAGATCCGATGGACGAAGGGTGGAGTCCCAACGAGTAGACGGAAAAGAAAGAGAGGATGGATTAGGATGGAGTAAGTACAGACAAGTAGGGAGGTAACAACAAAGTAAGCAACAAGAATCCGAACTGAGGCAAAGGCTACTACCAGCGTGCCTTATATACTAAGTGAGCCTACAAATATTGTAAGAGGTCTTGCATCATAAACATCGGAACTCCGGTAGCACCAAGGCCCTTGATGTCATGCAGCCTTGGAGGTCCGGTAGGCCTGCCGCCCTATGTTATAAGACAAGACAAAGGATAAACTGATAGAGGCAGGGATGACGCCATAGCGGAAAGAACTAGACAAACTACTAAAAGAGTAAAGGGGCGTAATACTGGTCAGAGTTCCGGGGAGTTCCGCAGGACTTTCTAGGAGTCAAGCCCTCTAAGTCCTTTGAGGCATGGGACATGACAAGTGGCTTGATTGGGTTCAAATTGGGGGAACTTGCAGGATGAATCACTGGTGAGCCTTCTCTGTGATCTTTGACTTATGTGCTGGGGCACTATCTTCCACCACCAGCATCCTCTTACCCGTCTGATCCTGCATCTGTGTATAGAAGGCTAGGAGAGGGCCTTTGAGGACTTGAGCCATATACCTCTTTGCATCAAGATCACCATGGCCCTGTGAGGTGTGGGACTCAAATGAGTTCTGCTCAGATTGTGGCAAGTCTAAATGCACAAGAGGCCCCTTCCTACCATGCACAATGCAACCCCAGACCATTACAGTCTCTAGACTAGCTGTCTGAAAGGTGGGTGCGATGCACTCTAGCAAATTACCCTCACCTGGGTGACAATCTGCCCTAAGCGCAGCGCAGTCTCATCTGTCCAGACGACTTGCACCCAGTCCCTTTTCAGGTTCTGGCATGCCCATCTGACATGCTTGCACCTTGTTGTGGTCGAAAGGTAAAGCTTACAATGGGCAATATATCAGCAATACCCCACCTGCCTCACAGTGCAACAGATCTGCAACTCAGTATACCCTCCTGCCTCCCTCCCAACCTTCTTGTAGGACCAAAAGCGGTGCTGTCTGATAGTGTGGATGATAATACATTTATTAATAGGGGTAAAAGCATGAGGGCATCCAGAGGGACAAAGAGAGCGAAAGGTTTTGTAGGCTTTGTAGTATTGGAAGGTTTTGCAGCAAGTTGATTAAGCCACTCCAAGATGGGCAGCTATCTGACCGTAGGTCAGGTCTTCCCTACAGAGGACAATGATTTGACTATGCTTAGTGGGAGAGAGTTCAGTGGTGCCAGCAGGAGCCATAGTAGTGGTTATGGTTAATGAGATAGATATCTCAAAAGTTATGCTATGCTTTTTAGTGCTTATTGTGACATGTGACATGATGTGTTTCCATACTTTTGGTGCCCATAAGTAGTTCCAGCACCAGACAGGACATAAACTGTACTCTCTATCCTCTCTCTGTGAGTATGAGGTATGGGAAAAATTCAGTGGATGGTGGTAGGAAGCAAAAAGGGGTCCAGAATCTGTAGTACCTTAGATTAATGAACAAGGTCAAAAAAACCGACACTGGAAGGAAAATGTCATGTTATCTAGATGATTATTGGAGGGATGTCCCAATGCCTCACAGATGTCCAATGCATGCCAAAGCCAGTGGTGACTCACCTGAACACAATTGTGTGCCACTACCTGTGAAACAACAAGCACACATTGCCCATAAATATGGGAACCATGATGCTTCCTGCAAAATGTGGTGGCTTTTAAATATTAGACCTGGAAGCATGACATGATGTGATTGACATGAATTGGCTGAAGAAATACTTTATCTTTGATGTAAGACCCACCTAGGCCTTACTCACAGATGACATCTCTGCATGGGCTGTATCTATGGTGTGTGTGCCACTAGAACAGGACCTCTGGGTCAACCTGTTCCTATAACATTGGAAACCTGTGAGGTCATGACTACCCAACCAACTAAAAGCCCTGCTGGATGGTGCAAAGAAGTGCGCACTTTGCCTTAAAATCCAGGCTGTCATAACGAGCATAATATGTGCTTTCCCAATGTGGGATCACTCTGAGGCGGACTAAACAAAAATCTGCTCACTGGTGTTCAAGTCCACTGCAACAATATGCCTTAACCCACAAACTGCGTACAGTTGGCAATCTCAAAGTGTTAGCAGCAGAGCAATTTAACCCTGCCCCCAAGCCCACATGTGCATGTGACCAATGCACATACCTAAAGCTAAACATTAGATGCAGAAGTCTGCAGGCCTGCTATGCAAGAGTGGCTGAGTTTTTGGATGCGCTATCACTAAAATGGGACCTGAGGGATGAGCTCTCAGAGGATTATGAAGAGGACCTTGCACTGAAAGCCAAGCAAATATTTGCAGGTGAAGTGCCACTGCCTGAGATATTAGAGCAGTCAGTTAAAACATATGGCAGCATTAGTGACTGTCACTTCATGTCCCTCAGGGAGACTTAGAGGGTTTGAGCTTCAAGGAAGTCCTACAGAACTCCCCGGAACTCCGACCGGCCTTATGCCTCCTTACTCTTTTAGTAGTTTGTCTAGCTTTTTCTTCTGTGGTGTCATACCCACCTCTAACAGTTTATCCTTCATTTTGTCTTATGTCTGTTGAAATTTGAGGGCAAGGGGGAGGTTGAGCACTAAAGCCAGTGTCCTCGAGGTCAAGGGTGCCTATTTATATTCGTGAGAAGGTATCTACTTACTAAGCTACTATCGGACTTCTGTAAATACCGATTAGGCTATCTAGTAAATTCTAACACTAATTTGTTAATTCTGATAATGTCATAGGGCCTCGGACCTACTGAACCTCTAAGGTGATGTGACACCAAGGGTGTCAGTGCTACCGGAGTTCCGATGGTTATGACGCAAGACCCCTTTCTATATTTGTAGGCTTGCTTAGTATATAAGGTGCACTGGTAGTAGCCTTTGCCTCAATTTGGATTCTTATTGTTACTTTGTTGTTACCTCTCTCTATCTGTCTGTACTTACTTCGCTCTAATCCATCCTCCCATCCTCTCTGTTGTCTTATTGGAACTCCGGACCTCTGCTCTTCTGTTCCCTTGTCAGTGCCCTCAAGTAAATAGGGGACACTTAGATGAGATTGCTTAGGGTGTTGCTGATAGCCTCGCCGAAGTTCCTACCCCTCGTGCCCCAGAGCTCCTTAGGATCTCCCTCGGAATCCCTCCGGACTTCCCTTGCTCCTTCCCTGCCCCTTCGGTGGCACGTGTCCCAACAGTGACATACTACGTATATTTACTGGCCCATCTAAGGTGTGCCAAGCCACCCCTGATCTGTCAGAGGGCCAAAACTCTAATTACATCATTGCAGCCACTAATGGATCATGCTATTGCAATGACAAGTGTAATGCCCAAGCAGGGGCAGGTTTTTTCTTTCCTTTCTTTTATAGAGAATGATCTAGGCAATGTCCATATACACTTGCTATTTTTATGGGTTCCATCCGCTTCACACTTTGCTCCAAAGTCCTTCACATTTTGCTTCAAATTCTTTCACTTTTTGCTTCAGATTTCTTTGCACCTCGTTGCCTGCACTCATTGTGCCCAAAAGCATATGTTTCCAGCTTCTCCGTGATGTAAACTTCTCTGTGATGTAAACCTGCAAGCTCAGCAATGCCAGTGCAGGCCAGACATTTGCAGCCTCAGGCTGCACATTCGCAACCCTCTGCCCAGCATAACCCTTTGCCCAGCTCTAAAGCTCGGTGAACCACTTTGCTGGTACTCT
>CCBP010000594.1:0-13776 GCA_000765035.1 Trametes cinnabarina
ACTCTTGATATGGACTAGATTTGTGCGGGCGCAACAGTCCGGAAAGCGCAGCAGCGAGTCTTCCGGACCCACCAGCAGTACGTACCGTACCGGCACTGGCAAAGGCCCAAAGATGACTGGCGCCGGTGACTCGGAGACTCGAGAGCTCAACGGTAGATTGATTGAATGCGGCAGGTAGCGGCGTCGACTCACGTATGCTGTACTGTCTTCCGATTTGTCCCTCAGGCTCGAGCTTCCTCCTTATGGGCCAGGCTTCTCGCACCGGCCCGGCTGCGCTGCTGCAGGAGGACGTCTCGCTGCATATCGATCACAGTATCGGCCATTGAAGCTCCTCCACACAGCCAAGCGTGAATGCTCGCCTGACTGCGCGTCGCCCCGCAACGAGCACCAACCTCGAACATACGTGGTCCAGGTCGTCTGCGCTGGTCAAAGCCGCAACACACACCCGGTCCTCAGCTCAGACGGAGTCCGAGTCGAAGCAGAATGTTGAACCACGGCCACACGACACAGTCCCGTCACAGTCACGTCGCACCATCATCGCCGTCTCGGGGCCTCCACCACACCAGAGGGGCAAGCAGCGACGGCACCAACGCACGAGTGCCGGTCGCACCAGAAGAAACGAAACATCGCGTTAAGAGTGGCTACCGGTTGAAGATCGTGGCGGCCTGCACCGCCGGCGCGTGCAGACTCGCCCCCTATGCTGTAAAGTACACCAGCCACCCAGTCTCCGTTGTCCCGATGACCCTAACACACGCCCCGGGACGTCGGATTGCCGACGCAGCGCGCCAGGGCGCCGACACACTCATCATTCACCCACTGTTGTGCAGTGCGGAGAGGGCGTCGACAGGCCCAGCCGACCGGCGTCACCTCACAAGTAACCCCCGCGTTTCCACTCTTTCGATTCCAAACTTTACCAACGCACACATTAAAAACATGCGCGCGCAATTAGAAGAGCTCGCCCAGCCCCGCCATCTCGGGGCCACCCGACTCGCGCATGCCGATCTCCCAATCTACCGCCCCAAAGTCAGCCATGCACGGCCCGAACGCGCAGGAAAGAACTCACAGCTGTAGATGATCGTCACGGCCATGAGGATACCGGTGCCGCTCCCGATGGCGCCCATGAGATCCGCGACGACGGAGAGGAGACCGAGGATGGCACCGCCGAGAGCGGCCGCGGTGGGCACGACGCGCTTGAGCTCCTTGTACATCGAGCCCTCGCGGTGGCCGGCCATGACCATCTGCTGGTCCTTGAGCTGCTTGGCAATGTCGCGCGGGCCGCTGCCCGAGACCTCGATCCAGGTCTTGGAGAAGATGGCGCAGGCGGTGACGGTGAAAGCGATGTAGATGAGGGTGTGGAGGGGATCGACGAGGGCCTCGCGGAGGGTGTGGGGAGGAGACATGTAGTAGGCGATACCCGAGACTGCAGCGAGCTGAGGCGAGTCCTCGAGGGGCTGTTGGAGACGATCAGTATGAGCGCAGGGCGTGGACAAGTTTGACGCGGACCTCCCAAACGCCGAGCAGGCGGACGAAGAAGTTGGTCGGGAAACGGGAGGCGAGCATCTGTGAGATGATGAAGATGTTGGAGGTGAGGGCACTCTCGAGCATGATGGGCATGTTGGAGGTGTAGAAGAATTTGTCGGGTAGCTTCCGCGCTGGCCACGGAAGCGGTTGCTCTTGACGGGGATCTCGATGCGGAAGCCCTGGAGGTAGATGACGACGGTTAAGACGACGACGGTGGAGATGAGGTTCATGATGTTGGGGAGACGCTCGCGCCAGAAAGCCTCGCGTAGGGCGCGGCCCTTGTCGTTCCAGGTGAAGAGGTGGTGGAAGAGGTTGACGACGGCGCCCTCGAACTCGGGGCCGCGGCCGGTGTTGACGGTGGTGGGAGAGAAGGCCTCCCAGACGATGGACTCGCAGATGTTGGTGGCGATGAAGAGAGAAACCCGAGCAGCGCTTTGCCCGTGCGCTCACGCCCGGGCCAGCGCTGACGCCTTGACTTGACCCAACCTCATGAGCGCATATGACAAGTCCGAACTGATGCTCCAACGAGCCTGTGCGGTCCTGTGTCCGGCATGTCAGTATCAATGGACAGCTTGCCGAGGCTAGGAAGGTCATGCAGCAAGATTCGAGACGCAAGCTACCTCGAGAGCTCCTCCTTTGCCTGTTTGATGATGGGCTTCTCACGTTGTTGGCACACTCAAAGGAGTGGTAAGTCATGATCAAGACATGTAAGCTTCGTTGATACGCGATGAGTCGGCCTGCCAGACTGAGGCACAGGAGGAGAGGGAGTTTGCAGACAAGAGCAAGGGGATGAAACGGAAGCTGCACCTGGAAGATTGTATGGAGGACACGGGAAGACAAGTCATACCGTTCTGCTTATCCGGGTGTCCGTACGGATCGCTTGATTGTCCCCTACGAGACCTGGAAAGCACGAGGACTATGGCACCAATCAGAAGGACTGAAGAAGGGCAAAGAACTCTGTGTCTGGATGGTACCCGCGTCCGAAGCGGGTGCATATCCGACACGCTACGACCAGCTCCGGGCAATGCTCCTCCATTTATGGCCTTCACAAAGGGCTGTCAGCCTGTCATCTGCGTGAGTGCTTGCATAGCATGCCTCTCAAGGCGCATACCGCATGCATGACCAGAACGAGTACAATGGTAGTTGAGCGCTAAGCCGCTTCACAATGAGGAGAAGCGTACCTGTGAGTAACGGACACCTTATTCGCCTCCCCCTGAACAGAAGTGATGCAACCTGCCACGGTTCCACTGACGGTCGAATACCGCTGTATCGCTAGGTCAGGGAGCTGAGGCTGCACAGAGATAGGCGAGACTGCTGCATGATGAGGGCTAATGACCTACTGCTGGCATCCATGTTACGGCAAAAGCACTCGCTTCTTGTGGGGAATCAGCACTAGCCTTCCGATTGGTTAGAGTATCTTGTTGAACTTCCGGGTTTGTGTACTGGCCATACCAGATCCGGATGTGCACGATGGCTGTGTTACACAGCATGGACTTTCTTTCTTCATTCCCCATATGGTAGTTCTACGGACTTTTCTACGATACACCTTGTACTATAGCATCTGGACATCTCTGGATCCCTCCAGTGCGTTCTTCGCTGTTCCGGATCTCTCTAGATAGTTCTCTACGATGGCGCGATACTCGCACAATCCTTTGCTCATACTCGCACCATCGTATTACTCATTGTACTGTAGATCACATGCCCTCCTTTCTTCGCTTACTCATGCGTCCTCTGGACTTGTATATAAGGAGGACATTCTCTGCCCCTGCTCTTCAGTCGTTCGCTCACTGACTGAAGAGTAAGTTCCTCTCTACCTATGCCTACTTACTATGGTTTACTTACCAAGTACTTGTAGCTCTCCTTGTGCGGCTTACAGGTACTTGTCTATGCAATATAGTCGTTCGCTCACTGACTGAAGACTCTCCTTGTGCGGCTTACAGTCGTGCTCCCAGCCTTCTAGGTTCAGAGTTCATCACCTTATTCCGTTCACCATGTACAGTAGTAGTATTCTGTTCCGCCGTGCGCTATGTCAAAGGTTGATAAACGAGCCGTATTACATTCTGTGTCTTAACACGACAGCGACGACTCAGACGGCGAGAAGCCAATACTGGATAATGATTTGCAAATTGCACGTCGCTGTCAGCCTGGTAAGTTCTTGACGACTGCGGCTGTGTATACCCTATGGCGCGAAGGCGTGAATCGGGACCCAAGCTGCATCATCATACTACCGACAGCACCAACACCGTCGCATCTTTCGCTCGGCGTTGTCTACGTATACCACGAGATCATTTCTGAGGTTGTGCGAGGAAAAAAAAGTGTACACAAGAGTACCCATGGGCCTGGCCGGGAATTGAACCCGGGACCTAAATGAGAAGGGAAATAAATGCGACTAAAAGATTCCCGTCAGAGTCGTGCCAGTACTTGCAGTCCCCTTGTATTCGCTGTGACAGGAAGGTTTCCTAACTACTTCCAAGACATGTCAAGAAATGTGGAAACAAAGGAGGTTTGCTGTGGTACGTTGGTTGAGATCCCAGCTCCTGAGGAGCTGATGGACAGATTGGCTACAGAAAAAGATCGGGCCTGGCCGGGAATTGAACCCGGGACCTCCTCCAAGCGCTTTGAAGCCCTAAGAAGGAATCATACTACTAGACCACCAGGCCTTGGTGTGGCAATCCTTAGTTGATAACATGTCCGTTTCCTTCCTTGTGGTCTTGTGTGGGTCTCAAGGCTGGCAAGATGATGTGAGGAAGTGTACTAGGTACTGTAGTAACTGTGTGTATAACTTGTTCTGGCTGTCCTCGCAGGCTTGAGGCCCGCACACGACCACAAATAAAGGAGCGGACATATTAGTAACCAAGAAAGGCCTGACAATGGCCTGGTGGTCTAGTAGTATGATTCCTTCTTAGGGCTTCAAAGCGCTTGGAGGAGGTCCCGGGTTCAATTCCCGGCCAGGCCCGATCTTTTTCTGTAGCCAATCTGTCCATCAGCTCCTCAGGAGCTGGGATCTCAACCAACGTACCACAGCAAACCTCCTTTGTTTCCACATTTCTTGACATGTCTTGGAAGTAGTTAGGAAACCTTCCTGTCACAGCGAATACAAGGGGACTGCAAGTACTGGCACGACTCTGACGGGAATCTTTTAGTCGCATTTATTTCCCTTCTCATCAAATGTTTCCCCTCGCGAATTCCCACATACCACTTCCGGATTACCTTACATTAATCGTTCCCTCACTCTCCCTTTTTCCCTTGCACAGTGCTAAGATGCACATTAGACCTGCTCTGGTTGTAGTAGACAGTGACACCTTCGGCCGTAACGGCCTCCATTGCCACTATAATCCCTGAATCTATCTGTCTATCTATCTGACGGGAATTTGACGGGAAAATATCCCAAGTGGTTCTCAATGTTGTCAGGAGCCCTGAAATCGGGATATGCTTGCGGTGCGTACTACAGGTTGAGAAAACTGGCACAGCCTATTGCAAGGCGATGAACGGCGTTGCGAGATTTCAGGCATTCCGCTGGACGACGGGGTGCCATGGCATTGATGCCTCCCACTCACGTTATGAGCGTTGATAAGCCACCTTATAGCGATCCTACCATTCGCTCTCAGAAACATCCCAGGCTTGAACTCATGGCAGCTATTGGCCCACCAAGGATGTGTTTAGAAAGACGGGGCAAAATGTCGCGTTATATGTAAGCACTTGGACCGAAGGCAGACGGTAGATGCGCCACCCGACAGGGTCACCTCGGGCGGTGGCACCTCTGAGACTGCACATCCACTTGAATATCATAAACAAGTCTACCAAATGAATGGTAAGCGCATCACATGGGAGGAAACATCAAGAACCTACCTATGATAACTATACGTGAACGTGTAAACCAAAGGACGTCGTCCTCACGAAAAGTCGCATATGCAGGCGTCTTCGTGAGTCATTCATTCGTCGAATCCAGCCTCCTGCCCAGAAGCCAAACCACCGAAGTAGCATGTGAGCGCTTTGAGCTTCGATCCCATCCATTCCTCCTCGACTTCGACCTTTTCGACGGGATCGTCCGCGATGAGCTGCGAAATCTCGTCGAGATTGGCGTTCCTGGGAAGGAAGTATGCGACATTCTTCGTGATACCTCTTGCTACGTTAAACAGGTCGTGGCCGTGTATGGGCTGGATGCTAGCCAAGCTGAACTCAGCATGCGTATCTCCGGTGGCATCCTCCGACGCAATGGTAACTGCTTCTGAAGTAGACAAGGAAGTCTGGGCTTTTGATGGAGATCCTGCGATATAGGAAGGCCCTCCCCAAGGAGGACTGAGGAATACCACATCAATTTTACGCCGGGTAGCCTTACTGGTGCTGGTTTCGGTCCGGGGTATGGTCTGCAAGGCGCGTGCAAACGATATGAAGTCCGCCAGCACGAACTCGATACGGTCTTGAACGCCGTACAGGGCGGCATTGTGACGTGCAAGTGCGAGCCGTACTGGCGAGACATCTAGCGCGATGACTATGCGAGCGCGTCAAATCGTAGAATGAATGCAAGCGATACGCAAATGTACCTCTCTCGCATGTTCGCGCGAACGCAATAGCATTTCCGCCCACACCGCAAAAGGCGTCCAAAATGACATCGCACCGACACCGCTCAGCGATTTGGTCCGCGACTCGTTCAGGTGTGACACTATACCACCCCTCCTCATCGAGTAAACACCCCGAGGAGTATTTTGAAAAATATCGCTCGCGTTGAGAGAAGTCTAGAACGTACAGGTCCAACACTACACGCCAAAGAAATTTAGTGAGTACTCACACTTCTGCAAGTGCTCAGGAACGTGAGATGGATCCGTGTAGAACGGTACTAAGCCAGTGGCGTCGTATTTCTCCAAGCCCTCCCCAAGTAGACCAATCTGCAGTTTGGGCTTCTTCATTGGCCTTAGGTCAGTAGAATCGACATTGGATGGATGTTCTGCGTCTTCGGCTGCGACAGTTCCGACACTGAGCGTAGTGGTAGATCCGGGTCTTTCTGTGGCGGCGTCCACCTGGGAAAGGGATTCTGACTGTGAGGTTTGCGTAGCCTCGGCTAGAAAGCGAGCTAGTCCGCCTATGTTGTTCTTTCTCTTAACCATTGTCGGTAGTGACAGGTGCGGCGCCGAGAGGCAAGAAGAAGTGAGTCGAGGAGAAAGAGTGTCTGCGAGGCATACCATTACCAAACTCGAAAGTGGCTATTGCAGTGTAGTGACGTTCCGGCGCTTACTGGCGTGAACCCGCGCGTCGTCCCTCCGAGACCTGCCTCTCGGACGCGTTGCAAGTCGAGGTCCATCGAGCCATTTATTCCACGATATGGTAGGGACGGTATGCAGATTAGACGGATGCCCGCAAGCTACAGCTAACATCCTCATGTATCATGTCTGCATTTCCTCTATCACCTCTCCCACGTTCAGCACCAATTCGTCGAAACCCCATTGCCCGACCACGCTGATACCGATGGGCCAACCGTCCGAACCTTTCCCCACAGGCACACTGAGCGCTGGCAACCCGGCGAGGGAAGCTGGAACAGTCATCACATCCTGTACGTATGCGTCAAGCGGACCAGATCGCGACAAGGCCTCGTCGTCCACGTCAGGAAGAGGAGGCGCCGTTCTGATTGCAGATGGATGTAGGACAACATCTACTCCATCATGCGAATGGGCCGGAGTGGAAGTATGGTTGAGGGGATTAGGGACGCTGAAGATGGAATCGAAGTCGGCTTTGATGAGTTTGCGAACTCTCTGCGCCCGTAGAAAGTAATTCTCGAACGCGCTGTTTTGTCATTCAATCAATCGATATCAACCGGGACCAGTACACATGAACATACTCTGCAGACAGGGCATATGTCCCAAGCAGGATGCGCCGTTTGACTTCAATGCCAAATCCTTGTGTGCGTGAGTACGCGTAAACATTTGCGGTCTTCGTCAAGTTTGCGCCAGGAGGAGGGTCGACGCGTAGACCTGATAGAGGCGTCAAATGTCGGCATCGTAGAATGTGTAGCGGTCACCGTACCATATTCAACCCCATCAAATCGCGCCATATTACTGCTAGCCTCGGCGCTGGATATCACATAATATGCACTAAGAGCGTATGGCGTGGACGGCAGAGTTACCGGGACCACGGTAGCCCCCCGGGCGCGGAGTTGACCAAGCACCATCTGCAGGGATTCGATTACGCTAGGCTGTAATTCCTTAGGGAAGTATTCCTAGAGCCATGTCATGAGTATAGAGCCTTCGCTGAACACGTAATGCTTTACGCGAGGAACGCCTATGCGAAGCCCTGTCAAATTGGTAGGGCTGATGTTTGCCGTGCGTCGTGAGCAAGTCTGGCTTGCTCGTGCTCTGACATGAAGCGGAGCAGATGTAGGGTCCCTCTCGTCATATGTAGCAATGATTCCTTCATTGCCAGTCAATGTTGGGCGTTCCAGATCTGCTATTGACGGCACTCACTATGAACACTTCGCACGGTGGAGACATCCTTCGCAAGTACTCCAACGCAATCTAGGCTGTCGGCAAATGAGACCACACCCCACCTGCAAGACATTACATCAAGAATGGGAGAGGAGCTGGGCATGAGACTTCCTAGTACATACCGACTTATCAATCCATAAGACGGCTTCAACCCTACCACCCCGCAATATGATGCAGGCAATCTCACAGAACCACCCGTGTCGGTGCCCAGTGCACTGTCCTTCACAAACACTCAGAAGAAGGAGGGCTGACTTGTGGCTGAAACGTACACGTCGCAGATACCGGCTGCCACAGCTGCTGCACTGCCTCCCGAGCTCCCACCTGCGGATCTGCGCTCTACAGGACGGCCATCCCGCAGGCCAACAGGGTTGACCACCGAGCCATGCGCCGAGTGTACATTGAGGGAGCTGATTCACGTTAAAATACTGCCGCATTGGGAGAGTCGCGGACCCACCCCATGCCAAATTCATCACAGTTGGCCTTTCCAATGATCGCAGCGCCATTGCGCGAGAGCAAGGACACAACAGTCGCGTCAAAAGGAGAGGTAAAATTCGCAAGCATACGGGAGGAGCATGTTGTAGGCCAGTCCTTTGTGCAGATGTTGTCTTTGACTGCGACAGTCACATCGGCGAGAGGCCCGGGTGCCGTTGCAGGGTAAGGTCCATTAGCTTCCGCAGAGGAGACTATAGCATTCACAGCAGCATTAGGAACTTGGAACGAAGCATTCCTTCGCAAAGAGTGCAGAGAGCTAGGTAGCTTGGAGCATCGCGAGCGTGAACGCGAGAGCATGATCCGCGCAGGACTCGGCAAACGTGCTGGCGCGTGGGCATGGTCGTATTAATTGGCTGTTGCACCTGACCGTCCCACGATTCGGGGCTAATTAGCCGGGTGCTCCCACTTCGTCCTCCGGGGCTAATCAGCCGTAATCCCTCCGCCCGCCTGGATCTGCCATTTGCGCAGCGGCGCCTGATAACGGCCTTCCCTTCCGATTCCTTATCAGGTCGCGTCCCCTTTTGGATTTCCTGCTTCCGGGGTCCCCCCGCCTAGAATCCCTTTACGGTGCGCTGCCCGCCGGGCGTATCGTAACACGTGCTGTCGCTGTCAGCGCTCCCCCCCCCTCCCGCCTTCTCTCCCTTTCCGGCTTATCGGGAGATCGCTAATCTGCCCGCCCTCCATTCCCAATCTGGACCAAGAGCGGCCGCCTATATTCCCCGCCGCCTCTGCCCTTTCTGGTATTCCTGCCCCTCCTCCTTGAGCAGGTGTGAATGCAAGTATAGTAGAATGGTACAATGGGGCTATAGAGCATAATAAGATCCCTTAAAGGCATTAGAATCGAACACATTAAGCTTGCGGCACTGCCAGCAGTCTGGCGCCTGTCTTATCAGTCAACAGGCCAATTTCAGACATCACGTGTTGCCAGCGAGTGAGCGCGCATCAGTTGTTGGTTTCCAAGCTCCCACGCCTTCTTCCTCCCACCACTCTCCCACTCCCCCCCTCCACGTCGTTTGCGACGTCCTCCTCGACATTGCCCACGACGCTGCCCACGACGCTGCCCGCGACACTGCCCACGACACTGCCCACGACACTGCCCACGACGATCCGCAACACGTTCGACGCCACCGGATATCCTGTTGCTAGCCTTGTCGTCTCCTACGCCGTCGTCCTTCATTTCACCCCACGCCGTCGTCCTTCACGATATCCCTCGGCCGACCAACTGCAATCTCATCACGCCTTCTGTTACTTGCGCTCTTTGTCCCCGACTGTTCTCTGTTTTCTTTGCTCTCATCCTAAGCTCCATGCGTCGGTCCTCGCTTCTGATACGCCAGTAAAATGGCACGCAAACGCAAATCCGGCTCTTCAGTGTCCACGTCGATCAATGTACGGTACGGCCGTGGATCCCACTGGAATGTTCGCTCGACAACTCGGCGCCTTCGCGACCCAGCGGCGTTGCAACAGGAGGCTTATAAGAAGTACAAGGAGCGCTTCGCTGGTGAGTGTTTTGGTGACTGGTCGTGCATTGACAGCGAAGTAACAAAGGTGCGATAGGCCTAGATTATGATGACCGCGAAGAGATAGCACGGATGGATGTTGATGCGGAGGGTTGGGAGGATGACACGATGTTCTTCGCCATCCCACCCGGGGAAGAGGGTGTTCTCGCTAGTCATGAGGGCGGAGAGCTTGATCTCTGTGCCCAGTTGATGGCAGATAACCGGTACATCATGATGTTAGTAAACCCGTGGTCTCAACCTCACTGTTCACAGTGAGAAGAAGCGTTATGACCCTCGCTCACGACGCAACCGTACCCACTGCCGCAATGCAGAGTGGTCTTTGCAGCTTCCGGCTCTTACCGACGCCTATCTTGCTTGGCGACAGACAGGCCCACCAACAGCAGTCCCCGAGCCGGCGGGTCAATCCGCTCCAGATGCCGTGCCACATCCTGATGGAGAAGCTGCCGACGCGACCACCTCCCACGTCTCGGAAGATGGCGAACGGGTGGCACCTGACACATACTCATCATCTGCATCGCAGACATGGTCGGTATTGACCATTAAGTTCTTTGGTGCGTGTGCGTCTCTGCAGGTACAGCTTATCACTGATTGTCCTACAGCTACAGCCATACGTCAGTTCACTCGCATGACAGATGAAGAGCGCCCTGCGGTTACTTTAGCGCGGCATGGCTTCCTCGCCATTGCTCCCGTGGCTCCTACCATCGCAACCTCGTTCAAAGTGCTGCAAGCGTACCATCACATACACGGGGCGTGTCCCCGTCTCAGCATACAGGCCTTCTGCCAGGCGCTCTGCGGCATTCATGAGGTGAGCTCATCTGTGCGCGGGCGTAATCTCAGCTGACCATCCCTTTTCCTCAGACGCTCTTCCGCCGCTCATTCTCCGAGGAGTTTGGGATCGCGTATGATGTCTATCTCGATATCCTGCACAGCGTTGACACTCGCGTCAACGCTGCGCTTGCTCGTGACTCCCCTGATTGGCGTCTTCGAAACGCCTGCGCCCCCTGCATGTACATGCTCGAAGATGAAGACAATCTCCCGTACTCCTTTCTCGTTGCTATGGATGGCAACACGTCCCTCAAGCTGGTCGACGACACCTTCCGGCGCGGCGAGGCCCGTCCCGATGGCCGCACTTTCCGCACGGACTTGTTTATCCCTGCCGAGGAGGTCGACAAGTACAAGGATGAGGTGGCACAGAAGAATGTAAGTACAGCACTCAGGTACTACTTGACGATGCTGATGCCTTTGCTTTCATAGAGACGGGCAGCGGCGCCGGCCGCGAGCGGTGCACCGGATCCATTCCATGCCTACCTGCCTGCAGAAGTGCATCAGCAGCCAGCGCGTGCCGACGAGACCGACCCCACCGCTGCCACTTTGTCATCCACGTCCCTTTGGGAGGACGAAGATGGCGCTGGGCACGAAGAGGCATTGACGGCCGACGATGAGCACGATGTCGAACCCGACGAGCGCGTTGATGGGCAGAATGATGCCTGGGTAGATAGCGACGTCCCCGCTGAGGAGCCTTCGGATTCGCAGTCTGTATGTGCAGAGCGTTGGCGTAACGCCGGGCCTGAGGCTCGGAAGAAGATGTTCGCTCTCTTTGCCGCCACCGGTATCTTCATCTGCATATGTCGCCATGGACATATTCTGGTTGTGTGTGACATGATCCAAAGTGGCGAGTTGTAAGTTAGAATGATGTTGTCTATCCTCAAGCTGTTCCTGAACTAATTGCCATATTTACAGAATGAAGTATCCTCTCGCAACCGTCGCAAGATGGCGCGAGGTGTTCGGTCCTCATGTCAAGATCAAGGTCGGGTATGACATCGCGTGTGAGTTCCAGAAGATTCTCAAGCGCTCTTCGCTCGGACCTGCAACGGATGTCACAATCTCCTGCGTGGTGCCAGCATTCCACGGCCACTCCCACAACCGTGGGTGCCAGTTGGAATGGCATCCGATGTACATGGACGGGGTTGGTGCGGAAGATTTCGAGGGGTCGGAGCGGTTCTTCTCTCATTCTAATGGTGCGGCAGCTGGCACACCGCATGTCCACCGCCTTCCATCGTCATCAAGGTATTGAGGACCTCATCGCTTTCTGGGGCATGCAGAAGCACTTGGCGTCTGGTATGTCTTCTCATGTATGTGGTGGTGCTTCCGTTCATGGCCTTCCCAGGTAAATTCATATATCACAACTATCGCCAGGCCTTGGAGACTATAGAGAGCGGCGAGCGGGAGTTAGCAATCTATGCCCGCGACCTGAAGACAACGCCTGCTGACTACGAGCGCTATCTGGAGGAAGAACGGGCCTACCTGCGCAGCCTCAAGGCTGAACCCGCTGAGGTGCCACTCAAGTGCGAGTACATTGAGGCGTTGAAGAAATTGGAGGATGCGCAGTGAGTTTGTTCTCAGGTAGCCACCTACATGCAGGCTAATACTATCCTAGTGTCAAGGACATGGTTGCGGTCGACACGTACAAGAAGCTGGACTACCTCATAGTGAAGGAAGGGATAGACGGTAAACGGATTGCGGCCATTCGCCGGGAGTACCGACTCGCGAAAACACGAGTCGACCACGCTGAGGAGAAAGCCGCGCGCTTGGAAGAGCTGCTGAACGTCGATCAACGGTGGTTGCCTGCAAGTGCTGAGTACAAGGCAGCGGTTGTAGAGCTCGGTCTGCGCAAGTACCGTCGAGCGCTGGACAATCTTGAACGACTCGTTGTCCAGAGGTTGCTCGAGCTGAAGAAGATGGGCATGAACAACATCGGTACGTCTTGGGACCTGAACGTCGAACTTGATCTGATTAGATTGTCACAGCATACAAGCAACGAGAGAAGATTGGCAAGGCCTTGAAGGCGCGCGCGCAGGCGATCCGCACCGCCCTTGTTGTGTACAACCGACAGGCTGCTGCGCTGTCGCCTCCGCGCCAGGATCTCACTTGGGAAGAGGTCATGGCCATGGTCTCGCTCAGCGAGTTTGACCTCCTGCGTGAAGCTCGCCAGGACATCCGACAGCAGCCGTGGGCACAGCGCACGCATCGGGACGCCATGGCGCTGCACTTTAAGGTCAAGCGTGCACGCGAAGAGGTTCGTCGCCTCAACGTCGAGATACCGCGGCTGTTCTTGTCGTTGATCGATGAGCACGTCGATTATACAAAGGCGGTTGAGGACGCGCAGGAAGGTCGGCCGGCCCTGTCGCACGAGCTGGCCGTCCGCCTTCGCTACCGTAATGTCGTCAACGGCCATGTCGTTCGTTGGCTTCTGAAGGCAACGCGACTCCCGGGCTTCTCTGGCCAACTCCAATACGGACGTCACATCGGCCGCGACAAGGACCGTCTCCTTGGCATCGAACTGCCCCCGTGGGCAGTACATCTAGAGCAAACTGCATCCGGCGATGGCGATCGCGAGCGTTCTGTTCGTGATGAAGATGACGAAGAGTATGACGGAGAACTAGAGGATGGAGATGGTATCCCGGGCATGGGCGGTACTGAGACTTCCAACAAGTTTGTAGACTTTGTCGAGACACTTGATGGTGGTGTGCAGCTTAATGAGGACCTCGACGAGACGTACGATCTGTAGCATAGTGGACAACCCTGTATATACGTAGCGGTAATGGTAATGTTTGCGCCTGTCCAAGGAAAGTGATAGCGGTAGCCTGTCCAAGGAAAGTGATAGCGGTGGGTGCAGTAAGCCTTTGTGAACAGCTTTGAGCAATGAACTCATGTGCAAAATGCACCAGTGGCTCTGTATGGTACACTCTGCATCCGCTACAATATACTAA
>CCBP010000598.1:0-24913 GCA_000765035.1 Trametes cinnabarina
CTGGGTGGATCTGGCCTGACTCGAAATTCATCTAGCCAGCTCCTTAAGATTCTCGCTCACAATTCAGACTCCTGGAGGCAATTCTGTTCAGAACAATCTACTTCTATGCCAGAATGACGCATCATTGCGATTTCAAACACGTCAAAAACGCGTCCATGGATGCTGCAATGTGCAGTGAGTAGACAGGCCCAAGCAAAGACGGGCGGTAATGGCGACTGCGATTATGCCTTTGACATGCCGTTGGTCTGCCGAGATTTCAATCTCCAATCTTCGAGCACGTGGTGTCAGGTGATCTTCAAAATGTGCATAAGCGCGCAGAGATATCGGAGGCGCCGGGCACGCGCGCTAATGAATTTTGGCGGAGCGTTGCCAATCCCCATTATACACCTCTCTCCTCTCCTCTACCGACCACGGCGACCCCGTCAGGCACTAGGTACACTCAATTCACTTACTTTATCGTTCACTTTATTTCGTCATTGGCCAGGGTTGAGCGTTGCGGCTGAGTCAGCAAGCGCCCGTTGACCGTTCACTCGCCCAAGTCTGCACTCGAGGCTCTCTGCCCTTACCATGGTCAAACAGAGTGACTTTTCTGCTTCTCGTGCATACATACTTTGTCCATGAAAGTCGCGATCTCGGGGCAGAAAGAACTGTGTGTGAATGGTAGGCTGGGCGCCTACTTCATGAGTAGTTACAGACAATGACGTCATCGGTCGAGTACACGAAATAAAGTGACGATAAAGAAAGTGAATTGAGTGTACCTACTATCACACCGCAGCTTGTGGATAGTATGACTCACTTGAGAACTTAACAGAAAACCCTCAAAGTCTCGGATACATACCGGTAAGGTACACGACGGGCGTTACCCTGATCTTTACACCAGTGTTGGTACTGACGGGTCAATGACCGGTCAATCCCAGTGAAAACCCACAAGAGCAAATCTGGAACAAATCGTGCACACTCGTGCAGTTTCGTACATCTCCGGACATCTTAGAACCTGGCATATATCTGATGGTGGCCCTAACAGACCGTGTTAGGATCAACCCAGGTTGTTAGTGTTGAGCGCACAACCAGAGTTCATAAGGCAAATGGAATGGTGATTTGAGTAGCAGTAAAACAGGAGATCACAGCTAAGGCTCTACTGGCGAGCCCCCTAGGGTCTATATCCAGTGAGAACCCGCAATATTCAACTACATTGCCGTACATTCAGATCTACTACTTATCAGGCAAAAGATCACAATAGCCGGCAATGGAAAAGTTGCACAAACAATAGATGTTGATCTATTTGATTCCATTGCAATCCAATACAGTCAATTGTGAACCATTGTGTGATGTGTTGATATCTCTCCATGGATGACAATAGATGACACCCTGATGACCCCCTGCCCACCCACCTGATGCATCCCGAACCTGTACGAACCTGTACTCCTGTGTCTACCTGCAACCCGCATTCCTGCACCCGGAGCATGTCGCCTGAAGTGCAGTTTACTTGGCATCTACTGCACTGACGGGAGGCACAGCAGTGGCGCCCTAGAACAAGTACAGATGATGTCAGTAACACCTCAAAGACGCAGCTGCAGTATGCGAAGCTCGGGCATTCCGGCGGCTAGATGGTCGGCAAGCCTGCCATTGAGACAGCGCAGGCCCTCAAGCCCAGTGAGAATTGCACTTTTCTGAAGGGATCTAGACATATTGCTAGTATTACAAATATATCTAGGAATATCTAATCCATCTTGGAAAGATTTTCCAATGTCATTTGACCAGAACTCAACACATCTTCATGTTATTTCTTTCCACTTGTATCGAGAAGATGTAAACATACAGCAGCCACTTTGCACTCCGAATCAACCTCCACTTGTTGCTCTCACACTGGCGATCTCTCAATGATGTCATTGCACATCCCGAGCCCCGATGATATGTTACAAAGTCCTCAAAAAAATGACGATTATAAAGTCCTCTGAGTCCATGCCATCTAGATGCCTACTCCTCCTCTTTCCAAGTCTCTCACCACCATCTGCCTTCCCGTGGCAGCCCTCTGCTGCCGTCCACTCACTGCTTCACTTAAGGCTGCCTGGACTATGCTATATACTATGCTGTTTGCTGTTCTGAGGATCCTCCATATTGCTGGAGCAGTCACATTGAGTCCGGCATAACAAGGTAGTGTTCCGCTAATTTGCCTCAATATATGCATGACAATAGGTTGCCACTGCTGTCAATATCGTCCGTTCAAGAAGTTATAGTCTGTGTGGTCCCAGGTAAGCCGAACAATCAAACCCTCTTATGTCATACTGACCACAGCAGATCTGCTGTAGGTGCGTGACTCCTTTGCTGGCCTCTCGGGCGCGACCACCATTCTTTGCACATGTATTCATCAGATATGTACCAATACACCATTTTGGTCTCAATCACGGGAGACTTCGGTGAATGTGCGGTGAGTAGGGCATAAATGCATGGCGAAGGAGCCAGTTTCAGGCGGGTTGCTGCATGTATTAGTACTAGCAATAAATTTATCTCTTTTGATTCATAATTTTCTGGGGTGAACGGAAATCTATAAATCAGTGCAGAACAATGCATAACTCTACAGATAGTTTTGATATTGATCTATAGTACATTTCATGTTCTGTATTGATCTGGACCTTTCTGCTGACAGGGGAGCAATTTATAAACACAGATACATGCAGAAAAGCGCAATTCTCACTGGGCCTCAAGAGCTACATCCCATGTGAGAGCAGCACAGACAGTGACAGTCTGACTAGGGGGACAGTGGGGAGAACAGGGTAGTTAGCGCGGATTCAATCTGCAAGCAGCTAGGGCACGAGAGCAAGAGTGAAATCAAGGGTGTGAGAGTGAGGTGGCTGGTGTGAGAGTGAGGGCAGCCATGCAAGAGGTTGCGAGGTCGAGCAAGTCCAAGGCAATCAAAGCATGCAGGAGGGGTACAGCACAAGGTTGAGTAAGGCGGCGCCAGCAATAGTGTTAGCGTGACAGTGGGAGCAGCACTGTGAGGGTGTTGGCGAGAGAGTCTGGTCGCATGGCATGCACAAGAAGATATGGGGTGAGTGTGACAAATACAGAGCATGAGGAACACCAGAAGGCATGACATGGATAAGGCGATGCTAGCCTGGGTGCCGAGCGCACAAGAACATTAAGGGACTCACCGCCGCCTCTGCCAATATGCACAACTTCTGTACAAAGAGTGAGTCACCACTCTCGCATGAAGCTTATACATTGACAGTATTACCTTACAATCTGAGATGGAAACCTTGTCATAGTACACATCATACATGGCCTATGTGCTGATGGGGTTCTGCACCGCCCAGTGGTGGCCTATGACATCAGCAAACCGCCAACCTGGGTATAGAGGGCGAGATTGCACAATGATGGCGGTAGAGCAAGGTAGGTGCCAGTCAGCCTGACAGGCGTCAATATCCCACTGTAGTATTGAATCATGCAGGCCGGCAGGCTATCGCACGCAAGCAAGTAGGCCTCGTACTGACCATATATAATCCATAATATTGACCTCAGTAGCGCATTGCATTGACTGCCCATATGCTGACTGTGTGAAACTACTCGAAGTGAAAGTCAGGCTGTAATCGGAGTCGTCGTCTGAGTCATCACCGTTCACACTGGTGGGTGCAATTAATTTACTATAGACATGGGTAATTGGCCTCAAAGTAAGAATCTACGCCTACAGAACCACCCTCCATATTCAGATCCTCCTCAAATTTGCTGTCATAGTGATCACCGTTCCTCTTCCGAATCATGCTCGGATCCAAGTTCACTGTCAGCAAGAATGTCCAAGTCTGAAGAACTGGTATTATGGGATAACTTGGAGCCATTCACTGAGTCCGAGTATGTGTCTGAGTTGTTGCCGTGAGAAGACTCAGAACCTGAGGTAGCATGAGTTCCCGGTGGAGCCAAAGAGCCTTTATGGTGGTGCGTGTGGCAGCACATGCGAACAGTTTGTGTTTGGGAATCCTCCAGGGACGGCCCTACACCAGTGTGCCCAACACTGCCACCGAGGTATTGCATAAACATGTTCCGATCCACGAACCTGCAGACTGAGTTAGTGCGGCAAGATCACCATGTCAAAAGTGCTTACATGTTAGTGCAGTAGTACACGTAGTCTTCGTCAGTGCTGTCTTTACGAGCCATAGAGTCCGAAGGAAGAAGATCCACCGTGGTGCCACTTTGGAACGACAGTGTGATATATGCCGCTTGCAAGATGGTGGCAGGGTCAATGAAGCTGAATGTGGATATATCTGGGTCATCGGTGTGGATGAAGGAGAGCTGGGGAAGTTGTCAGTGTGAGAAGCCCGAAGAGTATGGGGTTTCAAGTGCAAACCATCATACTCATAAGAAGTTAATGTGCATCCAGACCCCGGGAGATAGAGCTTGAGGGCCAGTGTAACGAACGAGGGCGTGGTATACAAGAACGACGCGGGTATACCAATATGGGTTCTCATCATCCTTGTCTTCTGACAGAAGCATGACATTAACATGCATCTGTGGATTGATGGAGTCTTGAGCACGGTGCATGTAATATGTTGGGTAGTTAAATGAGATGACCTTGTGTTCGTACGCCCAATTGTCCTTGATGTTGAGGTGGTCCTTCCACTCATCTGGCACTAAGGCTTCATACTCACCTGTCATATGCGACACCAGGTGGTGTCGCAGCAGAAGTAGAAAGTCCTAGATAGTAAAAATGTAATTAGCATACACTCACCAAATGCTGTGCCAGACCAACTCACCTCAACTGCGGGATCACTGTCACGCTCCACGACCCAGTTGAAGAGGTCCACGGGGTCGTGCTCCAATTCTCCCATGTGATAGCGCACATCGGGAGGTCCCTGGGCAGGTGATTCAACAGCGTTGTTTTCTTGAGGGTGCCAAGAGGTCATGGATGCAGACTTGATTGAGGGCCCTAAACACGTGGATTGCACTCTTCAGCCGGGACATTTGCCCCAGCCGCATGTGTTTGACAAATCAAGAGGTGGAGAGGGCTGGTCATACAGTTGCTGGCAAATGGACCGCAGGATACGCCGCTGGCACTGATGTCTTGCAATCTGCCTCTCGTAATGGTGTTTGTTAGTGCATGCAAAGACACCTTTGACACTTCAGTGCTCAAGTTCAGCCTGGAAATAAGCAGTAAGCTCAGGTTTCAGATACTAGTCAAAATGTTAGCATACCGTTCTTGTGTTATAGTTGTCCGTGCTGCCAGACCGCTCAATGTAGTCAGGATGGTGTCCTAGGAAATGATACTTGTATATGTTCACAATGTTAAACTTCACGATCCGGGCCCGTCGACAGCATTGGATGCCTTGACAGCTGGGGCCTTGGGCAGCTGGCCCTTCTTCTGTGCTCATGCCCTGTGCGTGCGTGCCTGAGTCTTCTGGGGAAGCTCGCATGTGGGGATGCATTTGCAGGTGGTCCACACAAAGGCCCGCATTAAGGCGTATATGTGTTGCGTTGCTGCACGCCAGATGTGAAGGGTGACAGTTATATAGAGGCGTAAGCTCGCTGGCGCGTGTCAATTGACCAACTTGAACAGCATTTCTTGGACTGTTTGGTCATCCTGCAGCAGCAGCAAGCCTTCGAAAGCCGGTATGGCCATCTACATTCTGTTCAGAATGCGCTGGCCTGTCAAAGCTACCCAAATGACTCACAATGAGAAAATCTTCGAAGTCACATGCTGCAAGGCGAGTCTGTCACGAAACATTGTTCCAAAATCGGCAGATCATGTTGCATCCGAATGTTGGCATTGCACGCATTCTTTGCAACATCATCAGCCATTAGTAAGTGCAGAAGTGGTTGCATCAAAGACAGACACACCTCTTATCAAACTCCAGGACAATGTCACAGCCTTGAGCGTGCAGAAGGCGCATGAGATGGAGGAAGGTTCCCTTCCAAATGCCGAGTTCAAACTCGTGCATTAGGTCAGGGGTGAATATCTCATAGAAGTTGAAATCATGGTTGACTTCACCTAGGCGTTGAGAAAAAGCGGCTTGAAATGTAGATTTATGAGAACATATTCAACAATGCAAGAGAGTTGCATTACCTGGATGGGCACAAGTGACCTCATGTCAAGGAAATTACATATGTGTTTGCTGGTCACTGTGTACTCATGTGTAAAGAGCCACTTGTGTGCACGTTTGATGTCCATCCTAAGTGCTGTCAATGCAGGTGTGAGCGTGCCGCTGGTCATCAATGCAAGTACCAGCTTGTGCAATTTGAGAGAGCTTAATGAGATAGCGTGGGCATGGACACTTGCCAAGGTTCTTGATAGCTGTCAGCAGAACCCTGCGGTCAGTGGTCGTCAGCCTGATGTAGGCACATGTGAGAGTAAATGTGAGTTCACAGCATACTTTTCTGGATAATCTGCCGAATAAGTGAAGAACCAGGAAAACAGGTGTTGGATGACACCATCCACACACTCCACAAGGATCCCATGAATGTATGCATGGACAACGTCATTGTCGAGGAGCTTGCACCAGACCTTTTGCATCAATTCCCCCCGTTGATATGCCAAATCTACCCTGTAACTGCGATGGATACAGCTGAGAGCCTTCGTAGGTTGAGGCCGTGCAGTGGGGATGGACTGAGAATCAGGAGATATTGTAGGCCGGTCGGGGTGCCCTCTGTGAAGCTCCGTGGAGAGTGGATGAGTGGGAGGAGAGGTTTGTAGGCTTTGCAAATGCTTTGCAAACGCTTCGCGATAAGGATGAGAACAGTACGCAGTAGAAGACACAGAAAGAGACACACAGTTCGCTATATGATCACTATATCGCAGTGAGAACGCAAGGGGAAACACAGTCACAAAGTTCACAATTGCAGGAGTCTGTGAGATCCTCACTTCTCGGGGGAAAGAGAGTCTGAATTGCTTCGCTGTGAAGAGCAAGTATTTTACATGCAGATGGCATGCTAATCGTACGATACGTCGGAGAACACCGGCGAAGTGGTTCGCCGAGTCCCGGAGCTGGGCAAAGGGTTGCAATCGTATGGACCGCGATCACGAACATATGGCCCGTGCAGATATTGAGCTGAGATCGCTGTTTCACATCGCTGAGAGGTTGGAAATGTACTCTTGTGCATATCGCGTCTGTAACCGCAAGTGCAAGGAAAGGAGGTGAACTGCAAAGAAATTGAGAGCAAAAGGCGAAGTAATATAGTGCGAAGTGTGAAGGATTCGCGAAAAATCCAGGGATGCGGTGCTGGAGGCGTGGGAGTCATATCACCTCCCCCCCACTGAGATCTCGACCGTCCCCGTCAATCGCATGATGATCGACGGTATTGTGCTATGTAAAAGGGGACTCTTTCCTTGCCTGAGGTTGAGTTGGCTTTGCGAAGCCATGGCGATCCTCAAAGAAGCAGGCACTGCTCTTGACACTCTTCGTACAGTTGCGTGCCCTGTTGCAATGCGGCAGGCAGACGTTAGCCTGGAAACCCTAGAGGTCTTGTTGGCCGATCCAGACGCTGCACGCAAACTCTGGGTTTACGCAGCCCAGCGCGCTATCCTCGAAGTGGTAAGTGGAGGCCTTCGCACTTCGCGGAATTGTGTTGATTGTGTCGCAGGGGTTCGCCAATGAGCTGTACACTGGAGGTTCTGAAATCACGGAGCTTTGTGCGCGCGCCAAACGACTTCTCGCTAATCCGCGCTTTGGAGGGGACTTCGCAGAACACTTCCGTACGTCGATGCTGGAGAGTGATTGCGATCGCTTGCACGACATTGCCTTTGAGAAGCTCGCGACAGTCAGAAAGCTTCGCACGGAAGCTCGCACCATATGGATCGCTTTGAGGCATTCTGCCACTGCTGCTACCCTCATTGCCCTCGATCGATTGTTCACCTTGCTGGATGAAGTCGAAGCCAAAGCTCGCGATGATCTCACCGCAGTCGACGCTACGTGGGCCCGCCTGCACCCCAATGGACTGGAAGTCATCAATGTTGACGCCCTCGATGAGGAAGAGCCACCCGCTTCGCTTGCAGAGACTGCGGAGACCAAGCACGATGCAGAGAGGCACTAAAGACAACCGGAGAAGGTGTTCGTGCTTCGCAGGAGATGACACAGGGTCTTTGCAGTGTTTGTCGACCTGTTAGCATTGTTTGTACTTGCTCAAAAATAGATGGTGATGCTTCATGCTGCGTTAAGCAACCTCTCCGCGTGCGTGGGAACGAGCGGTGTCACGCGGCCAATGAGAAGCCTTGCACGGGCGCCAATTGTGGTCGCGCGCGCGAACAATAGCCCGCGTGGGCGCTAAACCGCAGTCGCGTGTCGCTTCGCGAGGGGGTCCATATAAGCTGGTGCTTCGCGCGATCCCCCTCCGTCGCCTTTCTCCTTCGCTCGTCCTCCAATCGCCTTCGCACTCTTCACCTGCACCATCGCCCTCCTCCACAAGCCATGCTAAAGAACACCGGCTCCAACTGCAAAGCTTCGCAGGCCCAGGCGGCCGCTCCCTTGTCACAAGCCGCTCCTGTCTCCACGAGCCAATCTGGCAAGGCTCCCATGACCAATGAGGATCTCCAAGCTGAGGCGATTGCACACGTTGAGGAACTGTTCGCAAACAAACCGGAGATGGACTGGGGAGGGCACCACCATCAAGGACACGCGCAGCTCGTTCTCAGCTGGCTGGTGAGCCAAGTACTTTTTCTTCACCGTCCCTTCGCTTGCTGATGCACCTTTGCCATGCAGGATACGATGGAGAACCTCGGCGTTGCTCATGCGATGATTGAGGGCTTCGAAGACCGTCTTACCGAGATGCTTGGGGACCTCCTCCGAGCTAATGCTGACAAGCCCGAATTTCGCGATCCCCGCCTCCTCGCTGCCAACTGTCGCAACTGTGAACGCACCATGGCCGCCATCGTGAAGGAGATGCGGCGCAAGGAACTGCTCAAGGCGAGTGAGGCTGCCCTTCGCCGTTTCAGTGGCACAGAGGCTCCCGCTGCTCCGTCTTCGCAAATGCCTGCAAACGTCGAGTACAAGTTGCAACCCGCTGCGAAGGTGATAGTGCCCGCCAGGCCGCGGTTTCCTCTCACAATCTCCTCGCCTCCCTTGACGCGGTCCGCAACCTCTCTCTTGAAGTGTAAGGCCTGGTCCCCCTCGCCAATTCATGAAGACGACATCATTAACATCGACGAGGAGGTGGAGACGACCCAGGAGGTCACGCGGCCGACTTGCCCATCCTGCGTTTGCCGACGTACTCGCGAACACCGAGTCGCAGCCTCATGAGAGCTCCCTTCCATGTAAGTCCTCGACGCTCTTGCGAACTACCGCAAATACCACTAACTTCCCTTCGAAGTGCAATTGCTGTGCATCAACAAAAAGTGCAGACATCATCTGTGTCCTCCGCGAGGGCCTCCCCAAATGCGACCGCTGCTTCCTGCAGTTCACGGGTTGCTGGGCCCAGAAGATCCCTGGTGCGAAGGTGAAGTCGTACGCGGAGTGGTCTGATTTGCAGGGCTACACCCGTGGTAAGTCTCTCCTTTTCGCACTCACAATCCTTTTTTGTTTTCGCTGATAACCCGCTCTTGCTGATTTGTAGCTGACGCCCATGACACTGCCGAACTTTGCAAGGTGATGGCGGCCCGCAGACGGACTTCCGACGTTCCGGCCTGGGCTCGTGAAGGCGCTGCCAGCCCAACGCCTCGCACTCCTTCGCAGTGTCGTGGAGCTGTCCCGGCTTCCACCAGTGGTTCGCAGCCCTTGGTTGCGAGTCGCCCCAAGCACCGTGCTGAGGTGGTAATCGTCGAGCCACCCAAGTTCACGTCGTCGGCCAGGGCCAAGTCCATCAAGTCGGAGGACGAAGACATTGCAATGGATGATGATTCCATCTGCGCCCACTTCGCGACGCTGCCTCCCGTCTCCCGTGCTCCTTCGCCGCTGTCGCCCATACTCCGCAAACGCTCCCCGGCCGCCCCTCCAGCTGCTAGCAGTGCTTCGCAACCTGCAGCTGTCCCTCGCGCTGGCCCGTCGCTCGATTTCACCAGCGTGCAAGTCAACAATGCGATGCACATCGCGATGCCTTTCCGTGCTTGCTACCTCGTGCTCCAAGGTCAGGCCAATTCACTTGAAGCACAGCAATGGGCGATTGGCATTCTCCTGGTGTCGCGCTCGTGAACTGCGGGACAAGAACAGCGAAGGATGTTCATCAGCGCAGTGGACGCCTTCTGGCTATTCAGGGCCAGGTCAATGCACTTGAGGGGCAGGAGTGGTTGGTGAGGATGCTGCTGGATCGTATTTGCCGCCTCCAGGACGCGATCATCGAGGAGAACCGCCGGTACCAGACCGGTTCGCAGGGCGGGAGTGGCCAGAATGGTCCCTTGGCATCAGGCTCGCGTTGCTGAGGTGCTTCGCTGGACTTGTAGCTAACTTCTTGGCTTCGCTTCGCAGGACTTGTAGATAGATTTCTTGGCTTCGCTTCGTGGGACTTGTAGATAGCTCTCCTCTGCTCCGCTCACCCTTGGTCGCTCGCTCGCTAGGTAGTACAGCTCGCTAATCGGACTTGCACATTGAATAAGCATATTTGCCCGACTCTTCACATTGTTTTGCAAATATACTTCTTGCTTGTAGAAATGAGTGTGAAAACATTCACAAAGAGTTGCAAAAGTAAGACAGGGGAAAGGGGGAACAGAGGGAGTGTCTTCGCTAGGCTTCAATCTTCTTCATCAGAGCTGTCACTCTCGTTCGCTTTGTCTTCGCCAGCGTCCGCGACCAGTTCTTGACTAACTTCGGGCTCCTCGTCGTCTTCACCATTGTCTTCGCTCGAAATGAGCTCGTCCAATCGCTTCTGGGAGATGTCAGCGAAGCCAGGCGGGAGTGTGATCGCCTTTCGCGGAAGATATGGGACCAAACAGAACACTGTGATCGCATGATGTAGTACCGATCCATCAAGTTCGCAGAGAACATATGCGCCACCTCGGTTTCACAACACAACGACCAGTGGTCCAGTATAGCGAGGCCGCATCTTCCGGTTGAGGGACTTCTCAATTTGCGTATGCCACATGAGCACTAGTGAGCCTGGCTTGAAGTCGAAATCACGAATGGTTGCTGCATGGTCGCGCTCGAACTTCTTCGCAGCTTCGATCCTGGCCCGGTATACACGCGATTTGAGCAGTGATAGCTGGTCGTGTCGCTTCTGAAGTTCGATTGCTCGCCGCGCGATGAGCTCGCCGCTCGAGAGTAGGGAAGTCGGAGGTGGAGACAGATAGGTCGCCTCTGCGATGTCCATTGGGAGCACAGGGTGGCATCCGGTAACCGCAAAGTACGGTGAGCAACCCATTCGCTTGCGAACCATAACACGCTCAGCCCAGAACGCATAGTGTGCGACTTGCGACCATCGCTTCTGATCACCATCCGCTGCCTTGAAGAGAACCTGTCGTGTGTCGAAGTGCGATCGCTCCACTATACCGTTCGCTTTCGAGTTGTATGGACTGATCTTGATGTGGTGCAGGTTGAAACGCTTCTCGAGGTCGCGAACTGCGCTAAGGAAAGCAGAGCCGTTATCGGTGACGAGCTTGACAAGACAGCCCCAGCGACAGATGAGGTCCTGGAAGATGAAGTCCCCTAGGGTGTGATCGTTCTCTGAGCGAAGCATTGGCCATTCTGGCCAGGCTGAGACTGAGCATCATGCAATGACAATGATTCGATAACCGTTCGATGCAGGCATCTTCATGGAGTCAATGTACCAGCACATTCCGAGTCCTCCAGGTAGCATGACTGTGGGTGGGATAAGGACCTTGCGATGCTGGCGAACCTGGCATAGGTGACATGTGCGAACGTACCACGTGACATCCTCTTGCATAGTCGGCCACCAGAAGCATTTGCTAACAAACTGTGACGTCGCATACTGTCCGCGATGTCCTAGACGATCGTGTGCTGTGCGGAGGATGTCTAGCTGCTTTTCTGGCCATACCACAAGCTTGTGTGCACTGTCTGTACTCTTCCGCCAGAGCTTGCGATCATTGCTGAAGAAGTTTTGCGCATAGCAAACAAAGGTTGCATATTCCGTGTCGCTGAGACCATCTGGACACATAAGGGTTCGCAACCATGCTTCAACGCTTTGCAGCCATTCGTCCGCTTTCTTCGCCTGTTCGCTGTATGGCATGGCTACTTCACCTTCGGGCTCTGCGAAGTTCACGGCTTCTGTCTCTGATGCAATGCGTATTGCTGACCTGTTTGCCACCCTGATTGCTCGCTCATCTTCTTCGTCATTCTCCTCCCCCCCACTGAAATTGTGACCGTCCTCGGTCGCATCAGCCAGTGCAAGCATTTGAGCAGGGTCTCGTTCCCACCTTCGCCAAGGTGCCGGGAGAGGTAGAATCATATGTAGAAAGCCATGTACGCAATCGATCCAGTCTTCGAACTCATTTGGGTCTTCCACAGGATCATCACCTGGTTGGGCTAGTCGTCGCGAGAGGCTGTCAGGTCCATGTGATGTGCCCGGGACGTGTACGAGTCGGAAATGGAAGGTAAGGATTGCAAGAATCCAGCAATTCATGCTCGCACTAGGGGCCAGGTCCGGATTGTTCAGTATGCCTTTGATCGACCTAGCGTCGACTTCGACCACGAGATTTCGAATGCCAATGAGATAGAGCTTCGTTGCTTGCAGCGCGCGAAAGAGGCCATAGAGCTCGAGCTTGGGTTGCAAAAAACACAATTCACATTCATTCAGAGTGATCGACCCGAAGTGGCTGTAGTAGCGAATCTGTGGCTTCTGCTCGTCGCACTGGGCGAGGTGATAACCAACTGCGATGTATGAGGTATCGACGGCGAGAATAACTGGAGCAGGCGATTCGTAGTTGATAGCGCGAAGAGCAGGTGATTCGAGTAACACCTGCTTGAGGTCCTCCATTGCTTTGAGTTGTGCTTCACCGAATTCGAATGGTACACCTTTTTGCGTGAGCTGGACAAGGGGATGCGCGTGTTTTGCGAAGTTGTGAATGAAGATCCGAGCAACTCCAATGGTGCCTAGAAATGCACGAACCTCTGACAAGTTGTGACAGGGACCCCACTTTTTGATCGCCGCGACTCGCGACTCGTCCGGTAGACATCCTTCTGGAGTACAATGATGTCCAACTACCATGATTTTGCGAGCGCACAAGATCGACTTCGTGCCGGAGAAGGTCCCGCCAGCATACTTCATTCGCTGTACGATGTGATTGATGTTCGCGAAGTGTTCCCAGACAAATCGCCTGATCCCGGGGTTTGCTGTGATAGTCTTGTAGGTTCCGCCCTCATCGTGATAGTCCGACTCTGGTCCTTTGCAAGGGACGTCGTCGATATACGGAACGGTGATGTGAGGAATTTCAGGTCGCAGGATGTACGTGACGTCATCATGGAAGATGGGGACCGAGTTCGACCAACCCATAGGCAGGGTACAATGTCGCAGAGCTCCGAAGGGGGTTTGGAATGTAGTGAGATCGCGCGAAGATTCTGCAATGAGTCACTCGTTGTATCCAACATAGAGATCGAAGATTGCGCCGCAAGGTTGTCCTGCGAACTGTTCCGTGAGGTAATCTGGAGTAGGAGGAACGCCGGAGTGTTGAATTGTCACCTTGTTCAGAGGCTTGAGACTATGGACAATTCACAGCGACTTGCCATCCTTCTTCAGCACGCAGAACCATCGCGAATGATATGACGAGTTCGAAGGCTCATACACGCCCGCAGCGATCTTCTTCTTGAGTATTTTGCAGACTTCCTTGTAGAGCCCCGGGGGAATAGGAATGTTTTTCTTGACCCACGGAGTGTGCGGTAGGACAGGGGACTCGATGAGGGGAAAGAATTTGGGTTTGAAGCAGCCGCGTTCGCTATCGCTCTAAGCGAAACTGTCGTTGTGCTTGCACATGAAGTTGTGGAGTAGCTTTCACTCTTCTGGCCACAGAAAGTCCCCTCCATGCACGCGATCCATTGCCTCTTTTTGCTCTGCGGTATAACGTCCGGTAGGCGAGAACTCGGGAGGATTGGGATTCAGCTCAGGCATAGTCGCGAGGGGGTCACCAGTGATATTTTGCTCGATGTAAAACTTTTCAGGACAGTTCTCGAGGGACACGTGAACCTTCTTCGCGACGGGTTTGTACTTCTTCTTGGTGGTGAGCAGAATGCTCGCGGGTTCGCGCTCTCCACATGGGGTAACAGTGTAGGAGCCCTCCTTGGTCTTGTAGGAAAAGGTGAAGACAGGTCATGGTCGCTCCGCGAACGTGAAGGTACCAGCGTGATCGGGTTGAGCTGCATTCGCTTTCGCATTTTCATTGTTTTGCGAGTTACGTCGCTTCGCAGAGCGGGGAGGCATAGGTCGCGGAGAAGGATAGGAAGGTCAAAAATGAGATCTAGATGAAAACTTTGCAGACATAGACTTTGCAGAGGAAACCGGTTCGCTTTGTGGAGTTTTTGCTTGTAAGAATGCCTCTGCAATTGCCGGAAGTGAATCGCAGGCTGATAAATAGAGAGCAGGAACAGAAACATCGGGCTCCAGAACTTGGGTATATGCGCAGATTTTTGGGACGCCGTTCTCCTCGCTGATGACAACTGCGACTTCGTTGACATCGCTTGCGAAGAGGTCGTCGAGTGGCGAAGCTGGCTCAGGCTTTGGAGGAGGAGGAGCTGCGAAACCAACCATTTGTTTGCTTGATGGTGGGGATTGTCGCGACTTGACCCGTATTCGGACAAGAGATCGTGATAGTCTGGTCCTCATTGTTAAAGTTCTTGATGACGCTCTTCATAAGGACGTCGAAAGGCCAGCCCAAGAGAAGGTCGTATGCTGCATTGCGAATCACATGAACCTGGAGATAGAGCACGATGTCCGTGACCTTGAAGGGTACGTTGCGAACTAATCCAAGCGAGGAGTCGACTTCACCATTCGCGGAGACCATGCGAAGTGTTACTCTGGGATTGTACCACAGGTCTAGCGCATGACAGGCCTCTTCCGACATCGCGATGACCATACAGCCTGGATCCACCACACCTTCGACGTACTCCTTGTTCGCCATGAGTCCGGCGATCGACCTGAGCGCATGACTCTCTTTCACGATGACTAATGACTTGGGATCTTCTTCGGGCGTGACGTCGTGGAGATAGACTTCATAGGGGTCGGGCAATACGTAGCCTCCTGGCTCAAGTGCTTCGCCATTGCAAGTTACTGTCGAGAGGAAGGGCTTTGCGACATCAGCATCTTTGCGATCTTCCCTGATCTCTTCTGTGAACTGCACAAAGGTGACCATCTTCATTGCGGGGACCCTCTTTGGCGTAACCGCTTCGCGATACTTCGCACGCACTTCCGGGGCAATCGACAGCAATTCCTCGGGTGAGAGAGAGATAACAGGAGCCTTCATCGAACGGGCAAAAATCTCCTCAGCCACCTTTGGGTCATGAATGGGAGCCTGAGTGCGATATGCCGGGTCGCGGTCCGATTCCTTCGTCTTTGCTGGCGGAGCTCCGAAGTTGCGAGCCTTGGGGGGTGCATAGGTAGCGTCGCGCGCCTTCGCGAACGGATGCTCTGGATACACTGCACTCTCTGACTGCTCTGGTGCCGGCCTCGGGGTTGGAGGGCGCTGTACACTGTCTGGCTGACCACCCTCTACTGGTCTCGATGTCTCTATGGTGGTTGCCGTGGCCCGCGACAATGCCCTGCGCTCCTCAGTGCCTTGCCTGTCTGTCGGCGAAGTCGCTCGACGTTCGCGACTCGTCTCCCGCGACTTGGCAGCAGGCCGGTCGCCACTATTAACCTCTCTACACTCTTCGCAAGGCGGTGCTTGGACCGACATGTGAGGCGGCAGGTCGCGTTCGCTGTTGGTCGGAGGGCCGTTATGTGAAAAGCTACGCCGATGCTGGGGGACCTCGACACCGTCGAAACACTGTCACCCGGCTCGCAAAGCAAAAAGCTCCCACTCTAACTGGTTGATGCACTCATCTGTCGTGAGATGGAAGTTTGCGACAGCTGGCGGCGTCTCAGGGGCCACTGCGAAAAAGAGCTGCGCTGCTTGATTGCCTGGTTGACCCGCTGCAGGCACGTTCTGCTGATCGGGAGGAGCCATTGTGTTCGCGTTCCAACGGTTCCACTCGAAAACACAATCGCGCATCGTAACCCCGTCGAAGTTCGGAAGAGATCGCGGGACATAGCTTCCGTTCGGCAGGATAACTCTACCGTCCATGTAGCGGCGACAGCGACCCGCTCTTGTGTCCTCCTCGACGAAAGGACATGTTCGCAGACAACAATTGATGTTCCCACAGTAATGACAGAAGTTGTTGTTGTTGTTCATGGGGCACACCTTCTGCTGAGGGTAAGGAGCATTGGGGAAGCGAGGCGGCGGAGGTGGGGGCGCGTTCAGCTGATAGCGAGGGCCCGTGAAGCCATTCCCTCCATAGCTGCAATTGCCGGGCTGTTCTGCAATGGCTTGAACAAGATACCGCAGGATGGGTGCAATCTCCTCAGTTTTGACCAGACTGCTGCTCGACGTGTTCGCTGATTGTGAAGAACTCGACGCGCTCGACAGCGTACCATGGAGAACGAACTTCGCCACATCGTACACTTGCTCTAAGGTGTATGGATCATCGGGGTAGTGGTTAGGAAGCTTCAGCTGCAAGCGACGAGAGATTTGCTCCCACAGTGGCTGGAGCGATTCCGTGAATGAATAGACACAACTGTTCTGCTGCAGATAGACGGCCTTGGCAAATGAGGTACAAGGTCATTGCAAGGAATTTGCGATAATAGGCGGAAAGCTCAGAGATGTTCGCGATCGAGGACTTCGCGTGCCTCGCGATGAGGTTTTCAACGTCAACGACGAAGTACTTTTGCTTATCGCTCGCTCCGGGGTAAAGCGCGATTATAGCTTGACGGATATCATTGTAGCTCTTGCCGTCGGCATAGTACTCAGGCAGGCTCTCACAGAGCTCTGCAACATCGATGGGAAGGTAGTGAACGACCCACTCCTTCTTCTGGCGATCTTCTTTGACTCCATTTTGCTCGAAGAGGGTCTTGAGGTCTTGGAAGAATCGGTGAAGTGTTCGCGGTTGCTCGGGGTCGAACATAGGTGCAGTCGCATGGCCACGCGCTGGCATGGGAGGCCGCACAGCTGGGTTAAACTGATTGGCCATAGGATTGTCAAGATCTTCGCGTGATGAAGGAATCGAACTGAGGGGGCTTAAAATGGTGTGATCGCAGAGATCAGGGGTTGGACTGGAAGACGGGGTTTGATACCGAAGAAAAGAGTCCTTGACGATGTCTTCAGGCTCGTCTGGGCTAGGTCGCTCGACAGGAATGAGGTTGCGAACGGTTTCCGTGAACCAGACAGCGGCAGAGAGGTCATTTTGGATTGCTTTGCAGCCGTAGTCAAGAAATCCGAGAACGGGTTCGATGAGGTCCATAAGCTGCTCATTCGGGATGCAAAAATGTATCCATTTGAGGATGTTGGTGAATCGCGTGGTGAGAAGCTCGATCGCAAGGTTGGATTGCGAAAAGACGGAACAGGTTCTTCGCGAAATGGTGGAGAATGGACGGTGAGATCGCCGTCGAGAGGAGGAAGCCGACTAAGTGAGTTTGAAAAACTCACTATCACCCCCTGCGGTGGTCACCAGAAATGATACGCCAAATCTACCCTGTAACTGCGATAGATACAGCTGAGAGCCTTCGTAGGTTGAGGCCGTGCAGTGGGGATGGACTGAGAATCAGGAGATATTGTAGGCCGGTCAGGGTGCCCTCTGTGAAGCTCCGTGGAGAGTGGATGAGTGGGAGGAGAGGTTTGTAGGCTTTGCAAATGCTTTGCAAACGCTTCGCGATAAGGATGAGAACAGTACGCAGTAGAAGACACAGAAAGAGACACACAGTTCGCTATATGATCACTATATCGCAGTGAGAATGCAAGGGGAAACACAGTCGCAAAGTTCACAATTGCAGGAGTCTGTGAGATCCTCACTTCTCGGGGGAAAGAGAGTCTGAATTGCTTCGCTGCGAAGAGCAAGTATTTTACATGCAGATGGCATGCTAATCGTACGATACGTCGGAGAACACCAGCGAAGTGGTTTGCCGAGTCCCGGAGCTGGGCAAAGGGTTGCAATCGTATGGCCCGCGATCGCGAACATATGGCCCGTGCGGATTCTGAGCTGAGATCGCTGTTTCACATCGCTGAGAGGTTGTAAATGTACTCTTGTGCATATCGCGTCTGTAACCGCAAGTGCAAGGAAAGGAGGTGAACTGCGAAGAAATTGAGAGCAAAAGGCGAAGTAACACAGTGCGAAGTGCAAAGGATTCGCAAAAAATCCAGGAATGCAGTGCTGGAGGCGTGGGAGTCATATCACCGTAACCACCTCAGGGTTTCTTCTGTGGGAGCGTGTTTGTAAACCTCTCAGTAGTAGTCAAGCAGATCATCCGGAAGCTGTATAGACATCAGTTATGAGCACTAGGAGATGAATAGGAGACTCACAGTGGGTACGTATGCAAGGTGCTGGGCAACGAACTCTGTAGGTATTCCCCTAATGTTGTACCTCACTGATGATGACCTCCAGTATCTTTTGGAAATGAAGGCTGTCAACGGTGAACATTGGGGCATCATCCTCAGAATCATACTGAACTTCAGCCTTGTGCAAGGCGAGCTCCAGTGAACCCTCATGCCACCCATCCTCTTGCAAAAACACTCCTACAGGGTTGACATATTCATCGAGGGCTTGCATCTCTCATCGTGCCGAGAAATTGTCAAGATCTGAAAGCTTAAAGCCTTCTGTCTGCAGCGTGTTCACCAGAGTGTCAAGGTCTAGCAGTGACTTTGTGGTTGCGCTATTGTAGAATCACTCACATATGAGGTACATACTCTTATTCCTGAATGGACCATACAGCGCCGGCACCGCCTCTTCAGTAGCCCTATTGAGCCAACAGATGGCAGGATACTTCTCAAAGACTGTGACATTCTCCACGGATTTCGAGGTGTCGAGGACAGCGCAGGGGGACGAGGTTGCTGGTTGCCACGTAGGAATGTCTCGGTAACAATGAAAAACTCCATAGTAGTCGGGTTCTGTCTCAAAAGGACCCGAGGCTTGTCCTTCAGACAGCACTGGAGGAGCGGGGGATGGGGAGAGTGATACAGGTAGAGGTAGAGGTGGTGAGGCAAACACCTCAATAATTTGCAAGGGTAAATATTTGCGAGATGAAGGGACAAAATCCCACCAGCCGCACAGCACAGCACCCGCACATGCCGTCCAGTACAAAAATGACGCCCAGAAGGACTTTGAGGTGGAGTTGCCTCGCGCTAATATTAATCATTAGTACATGCTGTGTGCACATTGCTTGCAATATACCTGATGTTGTATAATCATGTCCTCCGTTTGCATCCGTTTGCGGGACTCTTTCTTGTCCAGCACAGCCTTCCGCTTGTTGAGATGCTCAGTAGCATGCTGTATGCGCCCGTGGCACTTGCTCTGGTGTTGTCCAAGCCTAATGGCGCTTGTGTATGTTTTGTTGCATGAGTGGCAAGTGTATGTCATCTTCAGGAGTAACAAGCACAAGAGCAAGAGAGTATTTGTGCTTCGCACAATGCAAGTCTGAAGGTGACATGAGCATATAACAAATGTGTTTTCTCATATGATGTGCGAAAGTGCGTCAACACATGTGCTCCAAGCCACTATAAAAGCAGGCACCTTCTCATTCCCCTATGTGTTCGCCCTTTGCCCCACCATCATGACCCAATCCTCGAGCTGGCTTTGTGCGAAACCATCTGCCTTGTCCAAGAAACCTCAAGCATAGACACCATCATCTATGCAGCAATCAGAAAAAAACTACAAGTCTCCGTCCACTGCCACAGCCAAGAAAGTCTATCTCAAACAGGTGCACGAAGCGACCAGCACATCAGCAGCCAAACCTAAGAAATGCAAGGAACCCATCGTCGAGTCCCCCAACAACAGCAGAGATGACTGTCCAATTTCCCTGCCCAAGAAGAAGAAGAAGCTTCCTCCTCCAACCAAGTCACCGCTCCTGTCACCCCGCCACCACCCAGCGATACACTGGACAACATAATAACCCAGGTGGTTGATGTCCTAGACCCCAATGCCAAGTGAGTTTCCCAATGTTCTCATAAGCTTGTGCATAGGGGAATGTCAGCATATATGTGCTGTATGCATGCATATATGCGCGATGTCCTAGGATATGTGGTGAACCACACTGATGATTTGCTCTTCAGTTATTTAACACATGTGCATAATGGATTTGAAGCCCTCTATCAGTACATGCACCTTCTTCCACACGTACTCGGACCATATGTCAAGATCGAGAATGCATTTCTCAAGGCTGGTGCACTCGCCGCACAACCAGGCTACCTAGACAGCCTCCAGCCAGGCAAGAAGTAAGGACCTGACAATGGGATCTGAGTGACTACTGACGTCTGCACCAGGTTCGATTCTGACGAGGAATGTGCACACTGCTACCTACTCATTGCAGAAATATGGCCGCTTCTCATTGACTCCGAGAACTACCTGCGGACAAACCCTGATGCTGCTGTCAAAGTTCTCGACTTTGTGTGTGGCCTTTTGCATCAATGACGATACACTAACATTCTGCACAGATTGACAAGGCAGCAGCACGTGCTTGAGGCGATGACCTCTCATGCCTCCACCATCATGTTATACACTTTGTCGATCTGAAACGCACCAAGGATTTCAAGACGAAGACTTCATGTGGCTTCAAGAATGCTTTCACTGGCTGTATTCTGTGTCCCATCACGAAGCTAGGTGATTTTGACGCTGACACTGCCGTGTGAGTGTCTGGAGGTTGTGAGGAACATATCATGCTTGCTCGATACCCCTACAGATTCCTTTGGAGCATCTGTGATGGCATCATCAAAATCAAGGCACGGGACTGGCCTCTCTTTCTCTATGATGAGAGTATGGTCATCCCAGGACAGGTCAAGCCCAGTCTCTTCCGGAACACTCAGCTCATCAAGGTACTCTCTTGCTGTGCACACAACTCATGTTCCAACTGTGTGCAACTTTAGTGGTACCAGGTGATCTTCACCAGACCGCAATCAGCAGATCCCAATCTGGCAGAAAGCAGCAAGTCGACTGGGAAACTGTCGCTCACGAAGAAGTATGGCATTGTCAAGGTTATGCCGGAAAGTATTTGTTATATTGCTGCTCTGGTACAATGGATTGCTTCGGACTGTTGCTCAATGTGTGCTCACTCAACATTGCTTAGGTCCGCTTTCTCTTAAACTCCCAGGCAGCATGGGCCCTCAAGGACGGTCACTTTGAGGGCCCTGTCTTTGTTCGCTCTCTCATGAGGGTGTTTGCACGCAACCCCAAGTGGATGGATAACATCTTGAAACGGTGGAACGAGTAAGTTCACCTGTATACATGTGTGAGGACTTAGACCTCTGATATCCGAGCTCAGACAGGTGTACAAAACAATGGACGATGATGCTGATGAAGAAGGGCTTGCCGCTGACTTGATGGACCTGGAGAGTGACGACAGCAAAGGGGTGGCGGAGGGAGACAGCGAGGATAAGGAGGGCTTCTATGCTGAGGCCGAGGACAAGGAGGAGCTACAGTACACGTGAGGAGTTCCCACACGCCCACTAGTTCATATGAAGAGGAACCCGGAGACAAGCTCGCCGACAGTGTGATCAGCGTGGTGACTCAGACAAGGATGCAGACGTGGATGCCTAAACCCTGGTAAGTCAGGACAACCTGCATGGGTAGCCGGCTGATCATTTCCGTCCCGCATACCCTGTAGCTCTGATTCACACCCTCGCATGCAGGTTGTCTTGGCATCTGCGGAGATGTCTCTCCACGTGCAAACTCTCCAAATCTCCTAGACCCTCTCTTGCATATTGTTCTAGGCTGGGACTCTCTCATGCACTCTATCTGCTGGCTCTCCTTGGGCTTTCCTGGTCTCCACTTGGTGCTCAAGCATGCTCGCCCTGTTCTCTTTGAGGTGTCATCCTCTTGTTACTCATGGGAGTCAACTCCCGTGGTGATATGTTTGTCTCTGTCTCATCCTGATGCTGTGTAATTCCCCTCCGCTGTATTGTCATGCTTATGTTAGAATATCTGATAATGTTTCTCTATTTGAATGTGCGAGCCTATTAAATAGCCCAGTGTCCCAACGATCCCGCTGTCCGATCCCTGCATTGCACCGGCGCTGACTGTATAGTCCATCAAATACTACAGTGCTACCTGGATTCATTATAGAGAGTGATAGGATTAGTGTGCACCATTACCAGACCAAAAGGATATGACTGGGCACTATACTAGTGGGTGCCAAAAGTATGGAAACATGTGACATCACACTGTGACATTAAGCGCCCAAAAGAGCGCGTCTGCAAATTTTTGTTTTTTCTCTTAATACATCCTTACTACCATGGCTCCTGCTGGCACATTGGAACTCTCATCCCCCAAGTGTGCTATGGTTCTTGCCTACCACAAGGCAGGCTGGACCTATGACAAGATAGCCAAGCAACTTGGAGTGGCTAAATCTACCTGCTATAAAACTGTTCGCCATCACCAGCTCTACAAAACCCTCTGCTCTCTTCCTCGCTCTGGCCGCCCCAGCACCCTCTCCGACTGTGATAAACACCTCATCCTTCATACTATCAAAACTCACCGTTTTGACACCTGGAGGCAGGTCGCTGAGGAGGCAGGGGGTTACACAACCTCGCAGGTGCGCTGGGTTGCCTATGATGTGGGGTATCATCGTTATCTTGCGTGTCATATGCCCTTCCTATCCGCAGCAGCAAGACATGCACGTGTCCAATGGGCAAGCCGGAACTGCTTCAGGGACTGGACGCGTGTCATCTGGACTGATAAGTCTGCTTTGCGTTTAGGGGAGGAGGTTATCCATCTGTGGGTGACCCGTCTTGAGGGAGAGGCAGATCTTTCTGAGACAATGGTCTATACCCACCCTAACATAAAGAGTGGAATCATGGTCTGGGGCTGCATTGCATATGGGAAGAAGGGCCCCCTGGTGCATCTAGATCTCCCACGGTTGAAGGGTAAAGCACCCAAGGACCATAAGTGGGGTGGTCTGGATGCGGAGGGGTATGTCATGCAAGTCCTTGAAGGCCCCCTCCTCCAGTTCTACAAGGACTGTGAGAAGGAACATGACAAGAAGATGCTGGTGGTAGAAGATGGTGCCTCAGCCCACAACAGCAAGCTCACTGCAGAGGCTCAAACTCGACTTGGCATCAAGTGCCTTGCACATCCTACTCGTTCACCCGACCTCAACCCAATTGAATGTATCTGGTTCGAACTCAAGTGCAAAGTCCAACGCATGCCTGGGGCATACAAATCTATTAACGCATTGTGGGAGGCAACAAGGCAGGCTTGGGAGGAGTTGACGAAGGAGGATATTCGGAGGGTGACATCGAAGATGGGTCATGTGCCAGAGGCTGCGATTGAGAAGAAGGGTGGAACTGTTAAGGTCTTCTGAATCTATGCATTGTGAACTCTAATATATACAAACATTGGCTGGCTAGAAGGGATACGTGACTGAGAAAACTAAATACATTTATTGAGGTCACCCTCTATATATGGTAATGTTTCCATACTTTTGGCACCCACTTGTAACGAGCAGCTGGAGGCTATCGTGCTTTACCGTGACTAGCCACTTTGCTATAGTCATTCATCTGGGATTACTCTTTGTATAGTCTACTAGGAGCGAGGTATTGTATTGTACAGAACTATACCAGCGACCTCCGGTTTGCTGATGGATGTCCCTAAGAGTGAATAGTTAGACATAGCATGCATCAATCCAAAGATGTACTTTAACCTATTGCCAAGGGGCGGCCACACGGGCTTGACAAGTTTGACGGTAGCCTTCTTGGGCTTCTTGGGCTTGGCCTCGGGTATCCCACCTTGGGCAGTTGTTGCTGGGCCTGTAGTCCCTGAGTCGGGACTACAAGTGGGTGCCAAAAGTATGGAAACACCCTACCATTTCCGGTAGTTGATTTGTTTTGCTCGCCATGCATGCAATTATTCACGTCCTGATACCCAACTGGTCATGTAGAAAACTACAGATGTCTGAGTACTAAATGCAATGTGTTGGGATCCAGTAGCCATTTGGAATCATCCAATGTTAGTATTATTCTGATCTCTGTAATTAGTGCTGTCAGCTATAGCACTTTGCGTGCCATTTTCTTAACACTCTTATCAAATCTCGCCAAGGTGTGTCAATGCATGTGTAGGTCATAGAGGTGTCTATCGTATATCTGCTGAGGCCTACCCACAATCATCTAATCATATATCATATAGGGGTAAACTTTAGAAGGCTGATCTGAGGTCATGATGGCAGAGGGGTATATGGTACAAATTCTTCCATGGCCTCACATCAAGTTACATATATCCAGACATAATTGCTATGCTAGGAGGTTGTTATTGGCAATAGATGTATCCTACAGTATATAGTATAGCAAGCAGAATTTGCAGCACTATTGTGTGTGACCAAGTTACTTGAGAGTCCTATAACCTCACTTAGTTTGAGGGTCAATGAGTCAATATGGGTGGGCCTCAGCAGATATATGATAGACACCTCTAGGACCTACACATGCATTGACACACCTTCATGAGATGTGATAAGAGCATTGAGAAAATGACACACAAAGTGCTATAGCTGACAGCACTAATTACAGAGATCAAAATGATACTAAAATTGGATGATTCCAAATGGCTACTGGATCCCAACACATTGCATTTAGTACTCAGACATCTGTAATTTTCTACATGACCAGTTGGGTATCAGGACGTGAATAATTGCATGCATGGCAAGCAAAACAAATCAACTACCGGAAATGGTAGGGTGTTTCCATACTTTTGGCACCCACTTGTAGTATGGACAGCCGTGGTCACGGACATTGCAGTTGCCAATTCGGGCTTGCCGGTAGGCAATCCCCACATGCCTGCCTTATAGAGGTACATGAGTATCAAGTAGCAGTCAGCATGCTTGAGCTCACAGA
>CCBP010000601.1:0-22629 GCA_000765035.1 Trametes cinnabarina
GAGGACTTTAGAGACTCTGAGCTTTGAGGGGACTGTACAGCGGATGATGGTGAGGCCATGGCTGGCGAGTGCATGGATATATAACCCTCTCGCACAGACGCAATCCCAAGGCAATCGAGCGAGAAGCGAGAACGGATGGAGGCAATCGACGTCGTTGCCCGAGCAATCGCCTCCCGTGGGCGTCTATCCCCTGAGAAGCAGGCCAAAGAGATGCAAACAGTTGCACACGGTCCTCGCCGTTGCCATCGACAACGGTCCCTTCCGCTGAGCCAACAGTTGCCATATCAGGATGGCTGGCGTCTGTAAGCAACTTCGCCTGTTCGGCCATCTCGAAGCCATCGGCGGTTGCATACACGAGGCTACTGAACATCATCAATGCCTCCGAACATTCGTGTGCCGCAGCTTCGTCCGCGCCCGCCCAAACCCAGATAATTTTTCTTCATCAAAAAAACAGAGCGACTAGCCCACCGCGGGGGTCGAACCCGCAGCCTTCAGATTCCATGATCCTAACCCTAGGATGCGGATAAAAGTCTGACGCTCTATCCGATTGAGCTAGGCGGGCTTAGAATAAGTGGTGCCTTGCACCATCATCTTTCACTTGTCTTGATTTCTACCACGAGGATTTTGGCACGATCGGGCACTTGATCTGAGAAGCATGGGCTTGCATTGGCTAAGGTACCGTAGTGACCCCCGATTATAGGTGAATAGGCCTGAGGAGATTTTTTTCCACTTTCGGCCTTTCGGTACGGACCAAAATTCGAGCTTTTGGGCTGAAAAAGTACGAATTTTCCTCTGGCCCGGCCTGCGGCCGGGCACTATGGTACGGACGAAAATCAAGCATTTTTGGGCGCTTACCCGTTGGCGAGCGCTTCGACGTGTCTCCCACTGCACCTCGGGGCCAATTGGCGATTCTAGGTACGGAATTGCCCTCAAACATCCGACTCGAGGCGAGGCTTAGGTACGGATTTTTTTCCTCCGGCCTGACGGCCGGGAAAGAGGCATTTTGGGTACGAATTTTCCCCAAGCCTCCTGGGTCTCGAGGGTCAAATTAGTACGGATTATCCTCATGGCTCCCCACCTATAATCGGGGGTCCTGGTACCGTGGGTTCCTTCACGCACAGGCAACATACACAAGCACTATCTTTGTACGAATCCAGTGCGCCAGCGTTCCCCACGCGAGGACTGCAAAAATTAACCTAGTAGCCCACCGCGAGGGTCGAACTCGCAGCCTTCAGATTGCCCTAGGTAACAGGACCCATAAGAGTCTGACGCTCTATCCGATTGAGCTAGGCGGGCGGTAAAGCGTGAAGTTCGGTGTGACTGTTGGCGTAGAGATATACAGTGGCATGCGTTCCCAGGTGATCGCGACTGGCAAGCCTTACTTAAGCTGCTTCTGCGCGCCCCATGCCATGTGAAGGTCTTCGATGTGCTCCCAGCTGCGCAGATGTGCTCGAAGACAAGTTTGTCCAAAAATCCACCATCATGCACATGTCTTACTTCACATCGCCGCGCAACCGAATACCATTGACAAACTGCGCCATAAAGGCATGATACATTGTGTGAGTCCACATGGATTTGTCTCATGCGCTCGTAGTCAGTATGGCAGATCCTGGAGCTGTGGCAGAAGTTGAGAGTATACTGGTCGAAGGGCTGAGTCTTGAACGTTGAAGCGCTGAATGCCGACGGAGGGATGGATGCGGGCACACAGAAGGAGAGGAGTTGCCATATATGGGGTGGAAGGCAGCTTCTTAATCTGACCCGGAGAGGACGACGAGTTCTCCGATCTGCTCGTCATCGTCGTGAAAGAAGCGTCGGCGGAAACCCAATGTCTTCCTCGGTTTGCGCAGTGTCACATTCGGCGTGTCGTGCACCACGCGCAGGGTCCGTGCTCCCGGCGAGTCGGCGAAGACATGCTCCGGATATGGCGAGCTGAAGGCAGGGCATGCGGTGGAGGATCGTCCGTTCGCCGTCCGTTGGCGTCTGCACCTGCCTGAAGCGGTGCAAATATGCTATTTGTCTTCCCGATTCGGACAGGGTAATGGCATGGACGCAGCTCCTGCTGTCGAAGAGAAGACGGGCCCTGATGGGACGTCGACGGACTCGCCCCCGCTCCCAGGTATATATACCGCCCCTCCCCCGCCCCCCGCCCTGCTTCCCCCGTCTGCACTTCCGTCCTACTCAATACCCGTAAATAGTGCCCGTTCTATACCGCAAGCTCAACGTCTCTCGTCCGCATACAGCTACTCGCTGCATTCTAAGTTTTCTATACACGTCCCGGTTCCATTGCATACATTCACGATTGCCTAGCTGTCCTTCTTTCTTCACCTGTTCCGCACGATGTCGAGCTCTCCCGCTTTCGCACAGCTTTCCTCAGACCGCTCTCCTTCGCTCTCCTCAGCTTTCGCTCGCTCTTTTACTCGCGAAACTCCGTCAACGCCTCCTGGCGCAACAAGTCATTCTCCACGTGTACCCCCTACGCCTCCTGATTCCTCTTCTCGCGCGATCGGCACTCTCTACTCGTCTCCACGTTCCGATGCAAGCACGACTACGTCAGCCCCACATTCTCTCTCGACTACGCTCTCGGCCGCCGCACCCCAGTTTCAATCCCGCCTTCTGGACACTCCCAACAACATTCACCATAGCCCTGCAACCTCTGTGGACAACTCGGACACAGGAAGCGAGGCGGTACGCGATGGCAAAGCTGCATATCGAGTGCGCGAGCAAGTCAGCCCCGGTACGTCATATACTCTTCACACTTTCCCTTGCTGATGTTGACGCGCATATTATTTGAAGTAGCGCCAATCCAAGACGCCGCGTCTCGGAGAGGCTTGCCTGAGCAGCTGCCCCCGCCGTTTGTTCCTGCTGCAGTCCATTTCAATCGTGATGAGGCATCGGTTCCGGCCGCTGTTACGCCTCAGTCTTCGCCGGACTCCGACTCGGAGCCGAAGCCTCCCAACGTCTACATCAACGGTTTGCCTCCCAACTTCCCTGAAGAGGACCTCCTTGCAATGTGTAGCCCGTTCGGAACTGTCCTGAGTGTCCGTACGTTCACCCGGCATGTCAGTGATAAACCCTCGTAAGTTCATTTCGCCTGTAGGTCGTGGGACGTACTAGCGCCCAGGCTTTGGCGGTTGCTATAGTCAATATTTTCGTCACGCCTCCGCTGTCTAATACACTCGCCGGGAACCTCTTGCTGATCATGTCTTCTTCCCTCACCTCGCCTCACCTGATTGTAGCGGATACGGATTTGTCCTGTAAGTGAGGTCTGTCGCGCTGCCGCTTCAAATCGACTAACGTATTCACCACGACAGGTTCGAAAGACTTGCCGCCGCAGAGAAGTGTATTGAAGCCCTAAGGAAGTACCGTAACTTACACCCTTCATTCTCTAAAGTTAGCTTGCCTCCGTATGACCGCCAAGGATGTCACTGACAAGTTTGTTATAGCAAGTGCACAAGATCCCGGGTACAGCTTACGCCTCTGCGCCTTCTGCCTCGAACACTGGCCCGGTCGACTCATTCAAGGCGAAGATGGAACAACTTCGTGATACTGGTTCTACCAACCTGTACATGGAGGGGCTTCCTTTGAGTGTTACAGAGCAAGAATTGCGCGTACTTGTAACGCCCTATCGCATCATGAGCTCGCGCTTCTTCCACACACGTTTGAGTCACCCACCGAGGATCATTGCCTTCGTCCGGTGCGTCTCCTTCATACTAGCGCAGGCATACCACGCTGATTCGCGACATCGCATCCATCGACGTCAGATTGGAGAGCAGGGAGGCAGCGGAGGACGTCATCGAACGTCTGCACGGGAGGCTGGTTCGCGGTCGTAACGACGCTGGATGCAGGATCTCGGTCAGGTTCGCTGATACGCCTGAACAGCGCGAGCTGAGGGTACGTCTGGATCTTAATGTGGGACTGATCTTTATTTTTGACGATGATATCAGCGAACCGAACGTACCACGCGCGAGGATGATCAATCACCAGCTCGTCTGACCATGGCGCGTGCCGCTCTACTCAATCTAAAGGGGACGCAGTATCAGTCCAACGAACGGTCTCCCACTCTTGATGCTCTTGGCATGGCCGGTCTTCAGCATCCCATCAGCCCGGAACTTGGATTCATGTTGAACACGCTCGGTTCTGGATCCGTAGGGCAACTGTCTCCTGTCAGTCTCGCCTCGCCACACCTTCCTCAAGAGGCGTTCGTGGGCGGCATGCGTCCACAAAGCCTCTCTCCGTTCATCGCCAGCGTTTCGGCGTTTGATACCCTGAACGCGCAAGCCGCCCACATCACTGCCCAAGATCTACGATTGACCCAGCAACTTTTGCCAGAAGGCAGCAGTGACCAGTTGGACGAGCAAACACAACTTCGACTCGCATTGCTGAGCATGCAAGCGCCATGTGCGAATGCACAGCAAGGCTACACCTCGGTCGAACGTCTTATTCTGCAGGCTCACGCTCGGCAACGTGCGAATACGTTGGGCGCGACGCTTGACACCGTTCAGCGACCTCCTGACGTACATCGTAATACTGCTCGTCAGAGCGCTCACCCCTCTACGGGGCAAGACGTCGATCGTCGTCTGCTTAACTATCTGCCGGGCATGTCAGAGGACGATTTCCATGCGTCCGCTGGTCTACTGCAGAAACGTTTCACTGTGGCGCCCAATCTCCCGCGTCAGTCCGATGCTTCGACGTTAGGACAAGCGAGAAGTGATGTACAGCCCTCCAACATGCGACTTCAGCAAGATATATCGGGGCAACAGCTACGTCAGCGCAACCATACGCTCGCTGCGCAATTACGCGTAGACCCAGGGACCCAAGGTTTCCACGCTCGCTCTTCCACTCTCCCCTCTCCGAACGCTAGCATGCGTCGGTACTCGCAGGCTCTGGCTAACCCGAGTACGCCACTCTGCGATTCCGCGAGAAAGATGAATCTCAACGCATCCGACGGCAGCGGTCACGAGTCCCGACCGCACGGCTCGCACAGTGGCTCACGCATCGTTATCAACCATCAACAGATCGCATCCTCTCTCGGCTTCGATGGCAATGCCATCCAGCGCGCTACCATCAATAATCTCCGCGCCGATGCGCATCCGAATACCCATACACTATTCACCAGCAAGAGCAACATCAACCTACCCAGTGCAAGCGCCCGCGCCAAGGAACCAGCAGTGTCGGTGGATGGGCCTATCCCCCCACCAGCAATGCCGCCTTCCACGAACATCAATTCCCAAGCTATCGGCACAGACAGCACAGGTCGGCCTGGGTCCCATGCCACAGGGCCTGTTCAAGAAGGCGACGCCGACGACGAAGAGTCGCCTGTAGTCTCTCCGGCCCTCACCTATTCTACTCGTACTCCTGCATCACTCAGTCCGGCCACGCCCTACTCTGGCTTCTTCTCCGATGGCGGAGCTACCTTCAGGTCGACTACAAAGGATGTCGGAGCAGAAAGCATGGAATCTCTCAGGTTCACCAAGGAGGGGGTAGAGAACCGCGAGACCGTCGACGTCTCGGGAGGTGTTCATCAGCAGTAAGCGTTTCGCTATTTCAATTGTCCTATCCGCAACTCCGTATACGCGTTCGAACACATCTTGGCACATTCTGTACCACGTCGCCCGTTACTGTTGTATCATCACCTTCTGCGACCCATCATCGACTAGCCATCATTAGCCTCTGGAGTGTACGCTGTCTATGTAACGGTGCGCACATTAGTATGGTCTACGTATTCACTGGTAACTGAGCACTCGTCATGTACTATGGTAGAGAAACTGTTCTCGAAGCAGCACCTGAGTACCACTACCAGGATCATACGTGTGGAAGCTACGAAGGCATCCCGGGGGAAAGCTGATTTTCTTGGCAGCCGCGGAGGCAGAGGAAACTTACTAAAACAGGCAAGTGTCTACGTGGGCGTTTGTTTGGCTCGATTTGTCGCCATGAAGCACTCACCCGTCTCCTCGCAACAGGCGCCCACCTGATTGTCTAGGATTGCTTCCAGCGGCCACACCGATTGCTCTCGCTCGATTGCCTTGGGATTGCGTCTGTGCGAGAGGGTTATATATCCATGCACTCGCCAGCCATGGCCTCACCGTCATCCGCTGTACAGTCCCCTCAGAGCTCAGAGTCTCTAAAGTCCTCTCGCATCACTTAGCAAGTCGCCCAGCGTATCCATTCGCCATGTCTGCCTCTGCCTCTGCATCCTCCGCAACCACTCGCCCGACTTTCTTCGGTCTCTTCGACCGCTCAGCCACGCCAGAGCTTGACATCGAGGCCCAGCTCCCCCAGCCCTCTCCTGCACGGACACGCTCATCTCGCACCACCACGTCCAACGATGAGACGACCACAGACCCTATCGACGACTTCTTCGGCGTCTCGCGTCCATCTTCCTCTACTTCGCGCAGCACCCTTGGCCTCACCGGCACCCGGGACAGCCGGCACGACGACGTGCGCGCGCCCACTCTCGTCGACGCGGAGGCCGATGTCGAGTCGCTGCCGCCTCCGTACGAACACTCGATCGAGCCCCCTGCGTACTCGCAGGTGTCGGACCAGCCGACACTCGCCATGTACCTCTTCAAGTTTGGCTTCTGTGAGTAGCACACCGCACCCCTTCTGTGCTCGGACTTGTTCTCATCAACTGCCGTTCCAGTGTTCCCGCTGTTCTGGCTGGCAGGAGCCCTCATCCTTTTCTCGCCCCTGCAGGCGCCCTCCGACTGGGAGGCGTCGAAGCCCGAGTACGAGCGGCAGGAGCTGATCGAGTCGATGCGCCGTACGGAGGTCAAGTGGGCGAAGCGTTGCCTCGTCGCGCTCCTTATCACTACCTTCATGGTCGCCGCAATCGCCATCACCGCCGTCTTCGTCATGCGCTCATGAAGAACACTCACCGCGACCCTCACCGCATCATAACAAAACTATCGCGCTCTCATGCGCTGTACATCCCAACGACGGCCAGCTCTGCCATTTGCCCACAATACGAGCCCTCGACGCTCACTTCCATCTTCTCAGGGCGGTACCCTAGTCGACTCTCTTTCTACTCACGAACTCTTACCTGTTAAAATATCCTTATTGCTTTGTATCATCATGGTCTACTTGTATCAATACGATTGGAACGTCATTTGAGAACCGCTCTCCGACCGTGTGACACAGATTCAGAGGTGCAGGGAGAAGAATTCATTCATCGCTTGGTAACAATAGTACATGCTCAACAACAACAGAGTGGATCAAGAATACACCAGTGTACATGATTTGAGAAGACAGATCAAACGAGGTGCGCGGCGCCTGTGCACGAGATGGTGGATGCGAACAAAGGGTCAGATGCCGGGAGTGTAACCTTATCCGGCGGCGATAGATGATACTATATTATGTCAACGAAACAATGTGGAGAGGGGCGGACCCCGATGAAGTAGGTGAACGGGCAAGGGATGAAGTGGAGGGAAGGGAAGGCAAAAGAAGCGCAATGCGTGGATGCTGAGTGTGCGAAGCGAACGATTTGGTTGATAGCAGCCCAAGACCGGCATGTGGAGTTCGGAAGGCAAAAGCCGGGCGTGAGGAAGCTAGGGATGAGGGTTCCGTTTATACGGCGTTGGCGATTTCCACGTCCGAAGCCGACGAGTTCGAGTTTTTCTGCGAGACCAATCCAGCGGACTTCCTGCGAAGCGGCAGCAGCCATGCGCTCAAGCCCTTGGACGCTGAGAGCGGTGTATCTCTACCGCTCTCCGGGTCTGGCAGTCTTAGGATTCTGCCTGACTGCTTGTGGATGAAATACCGATGACCAGAGAGTCTCTCCTCTATCTTGTCCGGAGTGGCCTCGTCGTCGGCGAGCGCGAGCGCGAGGTCGGTCTGCGCGGTCAGCCATATCGCCGCACTAAGCGTGCCGAGCCCGGAGGGGATTGGAAGCCCTCTACGTGCATGATAATGACTCATGTGCAGGAAACTGCCTAGGATGACCAGTGCCGACATGGCGATGCAGAGAATGACGACTGCGGATGGTCTAGCAGGGGAATCTCGTGAACACGGTGTCGGAGAGAGTATGACGGATCGCTCACACAAGGAAGATACGCTTGCAGTTGGACCCGACGCGGACGCTGAGAGTGCTATGGTCCTCAATCAGATACAAACTCTTCGCCACAAGACTCAGATAAGTGGTCTGTTCATGGAAATCAGTCAGCACGACCTATACGAGGCACGATGATCATAGGAACCTACGTAGACGTCCTGCGCCAGCGCTGTGAAGCCGTTGCTAGTGAAGGTAGATAACAACATGGTATCGTTGGCCTTTGCAGCCTCAAAAACAGCCCCGGGAAGCTGCTGTTGAATGCTCTGCAGACGAGCCAGCGAAGTCTCGTCCATGCTTGCCTCGTCGAAGAAAAGCCCGTTGTAGGTGAAAGACCCGATATCGGTAGAGTTCGCGTCGTCGGGGGAGCTTTGAAGGGGCGTCACATCCGTGGACTTCGTAGCGAGGTTGATGGCGACAGAGACGGTAAGTCCAGACGCATGAGGAATGCAGAGGACGACAGACGCAGTCGGTTCCGGAGAGTACATGAAGAACCAGAACAACACTGGGCGATACTGAATGGGCACGCTGGCATAGTCCTGGCCGCAGTCTGCAAAATCAGCGGTCGCCACACCTTCGGGAGAGGCATCAAGTCAGCTACAATGTGGGATGAGAGCTTGAAGGGGTGTAGAAAGGTACCTACCGAAGAGATAGGTGGCGTTACTGTTGACAGTCCAAGTATATTGGCAATGCCCGAACAAGGCTGTATTGTGCCAAACAGACCGTTCGTTCTGCTCGTTCACCATTGCAAGCTGTCAGAAGAGATCAACGAGCTGGCATATAGCATGCATGCATGCATATAGGAAAATACGTACGCTATCCGGAGCGGAGCAAACTGCCTGACTTAAGACAGCCGATCTGTTCGCATACAGGATGCCAATGTCGTTGTCCGTGATCTAAAATATGTTCGTGTTCAGCCTTGTGGTCTTTGTGGAGCACGCCCATAAGCATGAAACGAACCTCGAACTCGCCCACAGTGTAACCTCCCGAGACGAACGGCGGTGGTCCGATGTGATAGATCACGTCTGCCGAAGCGAAGCTCGACGCTGCTAGGAAGGCTGCAAAGCGGCACACGTAAAGTCAGTTCCTTGGTGTCATCGTATGGCAAGCTTGTTCACCTGTCATGTCCATGAAGTTCGCGGCTCGGTTGACACCGACCTTGGACAGACCATTAACGCTGAATTCTGACGAATATTGTTTGACATAGAGAACACCGAAATGGTTACGGGTAAACGCACCATGTCCGAGCCACCATACGTCCCGCACCGTAAAGAGAGCTCCCGCAAATGGCTGAAGCAATAAACTGAGGATAGAGAGGAATGTGCCCAGCGCCACCAGGTAGTCCTTTCTGCGCAGAGATCGGACGAAAGCCACGAAGACGCTACAGACGATTCATAAGCAAGCGGCACTACACCTTTGGGCCGCAGACTTAGCTCACGTACTTTGTCGACTCGTAGCTTAACAAGAGCGTCTTCTCAGGAACCTCAGGTGCCTCTCGATGGGCAAGATTCAGCAGTGGCTGACAAAAGAGCAGCGGATTAGCCATGATATAGTACTACTTCTGGGTGTCCCGACCTGCAACCGTCTAACCGCCATGTCCGTCCATATCCACCCTGCGGAGATGAGCATGGACACAAGGATAGGGGGAATAGTCTGAAGATTGAGAGTCGTGTGCGCTCGAGCATCAGATCGACGCGCTTGTAAGCTTTCTAACCGTATCACTCACGAAAAGCATGTGCTTATACCCCGTTCCTTCGGCTAGCCCAACCATAAGGGTTGCTCCCCAACCTTGAAAGTTGGGAAATTGAGTGTGACATCCTCGCTTGCGAGCGAAGAGTGTTCATGAACACCTACCATCATGCTTTTGATTCAGCAGAGAGGCCAAAGCCAATAATATGGTACATCCGCCGGTTGTTGCCAGAAGAGGGATAATGACAATGCCGTGGAATGGGAGCGGAAGGTCACCTCCCGGAATCGTGTCGATTCTCTCAACCTCTACGGGCAAACATGTCGCATGAGTAGGTCTCCGTCCGGACGGTACTGTATTGCGCGCCTACCATGAAGCCTCTGATTGCCGGAATCCACCGCAGTTTGATCGCTCTGGTTACTGACACTAGTCTTCGGGGTGCGTCCATGACCTCCAGAGATGGGGAGCGGAGATCTGCACGATTCAGGAAATGTGATTGAGGATGGCGTATTAGGCGTAGCAGTCACATAGACCGCATCGTCAGCGGTGTGAATGCTAGCCTGGACTTTCGTGAGTCGTAGTAGATGGAAACGACGAATAGGGAACTCGCCTGATCTGTGTCCATTCCAACCGCAAGGGGGTTGATGTGCGTGGACATCCGGCGAACCCACGCCCGAATAGAACCCTTAGTTCCCTGATTCTCGAGTGAGGATTCCGCCTTCTGCTGCTTAGCCATCCAGATTGAGAACAGGCGGGACAGGCGGTACGGATAGGACGGCGGAAATTATGAAGCTCGTGAATCAAGAGAACGGAGGCAGACGTGTATGTACAGCTCAGCGATGAGTGAACCCCAGCCACGACCGGCGATGGTGATAGAGCAGCCGCAGAGGGAAACCTAGAGTGTCGGGAGTGTTGCCCTGCCTTTATCCATCTGAACTGTGGGCATACTGATGTGATCCATATCAGGGCGAACAAATCAAATGGATCCTTTGTATTACGGCCTGTACTGCGACGGGAAGACGGGCCTGCAGGTGGCACAAAGGAGATTCGGGTGCTGCCTGCAGATGAACAGCAGAGGAAACTTGGACATGCTAGCCGCTCGAAATCGTTCGCAGAAGAACACTGCTAGTGATTACTGCGAGGGTTAGATAGTCGCCTTGAATTGAGCTTGAGGCCTGGTGTCAGTACTACAAGTAGTGCTTGAGATGATATGTGGCTCACCTTCAGCCGAGTGCCACTCACGCTGGAGTTGCACGTGATGCAGTCGGCAGGTGCGCCGCCACTCGGCAAGCTACAGTGTCCATGACATCCCATACGTTTTCAGCATATCGATGAAATGTTCCGGAAGTGAGTGGAAAGGCAGGGTTGTTGCTCAGGGACGATCCAGTCATAGTACTGTAGTCCTTCGCCGGAATAGTCCGTAGGCGATGCATGGAACATCAACAGGACCATGGCGCCTTCATCTAGATCCCAATACACCGACGTTCGTGGCTTCACGAGCCGATATTAGGTTACACGTTCCGTGCACGCCGTAGGATTAGAGCACGTAGTCAGTCGTCTCCCACCCCGAGTTCCAGCCCACACTCGCCTCCATTCTCAAGACTTCCGGTGCACTTGGGTGATGATTATGAGCAGCAGACGGCACAGCAAGTATGACAGCTTATAACGACAGCAGACGTACGATAAAGCGGAAGAACTGGACACCAATCACAATGAAGCAAGTACGTTCTGCACCCAGGGATTGCCCTCGATTTGCGGACGGAACTTCTCCATGCATTTCCTCAGCTCGTCCAGTTGTGCTTCGGGAGATGAGTCGTCGTTGCCCATCACGATGTCTTCACCATCTTGTCCAGGTCGAGTCTCCGCCCACGCGCGAAGTAGTTCTTCGACAATTCGCGTGCCCTCCTCGATCATCCCCGGGGACAAGTCTGGGTCGGTCTTGTGAGCGCTGAAATCCTCGAGCTCGTCCGCTTTCCGGCGCGCCAACTGCGGGTATGAGGTCGTCAGCAGCACTGCCGACATGAAGTGAGTGGACCGAGCTTCACCTTGACCACACTTTCTGGGAAGTTTGCAAGTTCGGCGACGTGAATACCGAAGCTCTGGTCGCAAACACCTGGATGACCATCAGTCTTCACGCACTCATTTCAAGCAACTGATAACTTACCGGGCTCGACCTTGTAGAGCAGGGTGATATCACGGTCCTCTTTGCCGTCTGATACATGTGCGACAACATGCAGGTTCTTGACATGTTTGATCTCTTGGTCAAGAGCGGTGAGTTCGTGAAAGTGAGTTGCGAACATGCAGAACGCATGGATTTGGGAAGCAATATGTCTATAGCATCCATGAGGTCAGTGGAGAGGGGCGCAGCAGATGGCGAGCCAAGACGTACTCTGAAATCGCCCATGCCAGACCGAAGCCGTCGTAAGTAGACGTGCCTGAAAGTGACATGAGCGCGCATAATACGGAAGCTGGCGAGGGCGATTACCTCGTCCGAGCTCGTCGATGATGATGAGTGAATCCTTCGATGCCGACTGAAGCCAAGGAATATTAGCCCATTGGCAATATTTCCTGATTCTTAGATATATGTGAACGTACACGGAGTATAGTGGCGGTCTCCAGCATCTCGGCCATGAAAGTTGAAATGCCTTTAAGCTGGCTATCACCGGCTCCGACACGACATAGTATGGAGTCAAATATCGGGAGGCGTGCTTCTGAGCAAGGAACGAAGCTTCCTGTCTGTGCCATGAGAGCGATCACGCCGACTTGCCGGATATATGTGCTCTTTCCGCCCATGTTTGGACCAGCTGCGTAGATTCTCAGCATTCCCGGGCAACTTCCTGTGATATGCCGATTCTATCCACTCACTGATGATCTGAAATTCGCTCTCATCTGCGATTTGACAGTATGAGAGATGATCAATGGAGATGTTTGTGAGTATAACTGACCCTTGATCATCTCGACGTCGTTCGGGATGAAGCTGACGTCGTCTTGTACCTCGAGACAGGGATGCCTAGCGTCCCTGAGCACGAGGCTACCGGAGCCTGAGGCGGGTTTGAGGTTAGCACAGCATAAGATCCCACGTTTGGGTAGCTCACCTTTCTCCATGATATCAGGCTTCACGTACGATTCAGGGGCGTTGACTGCCACATGAGCCAAGCTACAGGTGAAGGTCAGTATCGACCGTAGCAAGACAGCAGCGCAAAGAGACCTGATTATGACATCGAGATGTGCGATAATATTGTTCCACGCCTCGAGAACGGGAGTATATGTTGCTATGATCCTCTCAGCTGACGATACGCATCCACATAGTATTGAGCACCTACATGCGATGTTCACGACCTCTTTGACAAGCCCGCTCTGAGTGCGCTGGTATTGCTCCGTGATCTCGCTGTACTCCGTTGAGAGCTTCTTGAGAGTAGACGTTGTGAAAAAGACACCGCTCTTCAGGGCACCAAGCTCTATCCACTTCCGGGGCTCCTCCTGCAACACTTTCGCATCCTATGATACCCGGGTCATGAGTTCAAAAATCCCAACGAGGCAGACGTACTTACTCCCTTGGTCACTCGGAAGCAATAACCGTACTGTGGCGAGTTCTCCAGGTGCAACTTCTTATCAAGTTCAAGCCCCAGGGTCTTGCCAACCCGGCGATGCTCAGCGTCTAGACCATCGCGGACCTCGGCGAGCTGGTCGGCGAGAGTTCGCAGGCGATCGTCGTAGTCCGGTTTGATAACGAAGCTGTGATTCTCAAGCTCGTCCAAATCCAATGTCTGCTGCACCATCTCCGAATATTTGCTCAACGCGGTGTCATATTCCTACCAACAATTCAGCCAAGAAATCACGGCAGGATTCGCCACGATACGTACCCGGAACTTACTTAGATACGTCTCCTCGAGCAGGGACTTTACTTCTCCAGAGCTCGCATCTATGCGTTCCAGCATGGAAATGAGCCCTTCAAGCTATGATAGAAGATGAGATGTCCGTCGGTGCGTAAGCTGTGCGATACAATACCTTGAGCACGGCTTGATAGACGCGCACTACGTCTTCAAGAGACGCAATGGACTTCTGGAATCGCTTGCAAATGCGATGCATATCTGGCATGAGTTTGAGGTAATCATCCTGTTGAATCGGCATGATTAGAAGGTCGGCTACAGAACGTATCGCTGAGACTCTCACCTGCAGGATCCGACGTGTGTCCGCGTCATGAAAGAAAGCCTCGACGAGACTTTGCCGCTTCACTTACGATGTTGCAGCGTGAGCAAAGAGTGGCGGAGCAAGGAAACGAACTTACAGATCTCGTGACGATTCACGAGAGGTTGCTTGAGCCAGCTGCCAAGTAGCCTCGAGCCTTGCGCGGTCTTGCACTTATTCAGAAGCCCAAACAAGGTGGTGTTCTTATTGGATCCCTGTGATACAGCGAGTGAGATGTAGGAAGTATACACTGATTATCGAACATACGATGTTGCCAGGAGCGTCGGTGAGATTCAGAGCACGGAGAGCGCTGGCGTCTAAGCGCATGTACTGCGAAAGGTCGTGGGTCCTGATACTCCAGGCACCATGATTGGACGGGTCGGACAGCAATGAAAGATAGGATACGAGAGCCGACAGGGCCGCCGGTGCAGTAGGAAGCTGCAGTTGAGCTGAATGATGTCATGAGAATAAGTATACAAGTATATGCGAGGTAACATTGCGCACGTAGAGTAGCAGTCGAGTCGGTATTGGAGGTAGATGGCATTGAGCTCGGGTTGAGCAGCCGAAGAAGGTCATCGCCAATGCTCTTCGTCGTGAAGTCGCCTGCGTTGGCATTACATGAGACCTCAGATTGATCAAAGGGGCGCAAAGCTTACTAGGCTTGCGCTCTGTGATCACCACGCCGCAGCGGTCCAAGACCTCCTTCAGCTTCTTGAGGTCAAAGTCGCGCTCAGTGGTTCCCGTAGCCGTGCCCGTTGGTATGATGGCCTCCTTGACAGAGAGTTGGATTACCAACGTCTATGTACAAACGTCCTCAGTACGTGGGAACACCGTTTGAATACAATTGCATAGACATACCTCCGTGTTCGAGAACAAGTCGTTGTCGACGAAGTCAGCCACGCCAAGCTCACGAATGCTACTATCTGCATATGCAACGCCGACCGTCTTCATCTTCGCGGAGGCATTTCCCGCAGTGACGGGTGTATTGGCTATCTTGATGGCCATTACAATAGGTGCGGAGACAATGTCTGTGTTCACAAACAGGAGATCCTCTACAGCGGATAGGTTGCCCGGAGATGCCTGAGGTTGGGTCAATCACGGGACGGTCATCTGAGGCAGCCACGACATACCTCTTTGTCCAACACGAACTTGGTAGCTTTCTTTCCCTGGCCCGCCTCAGGTGCCCATATTTCCACTTTGAGTTGCTTACTGGTAAGCGCGTCCCTCAGAAAAGTTTTGGCAAGACTCTCGCTCAAGGTCACGCTTGGCAGGCCGTTTCTACCTCCCAGATACTTGATGACTGAGTTGGTTCGAAAGACATGGGTCGCTACGTAGAAAGCATCGGGGCCATGTACTGAGTAGTACTCGTTCCTGTAGAACAGCCGAACGGTCCCATTCTCAGGAGATTTAGGCGGTAGTTTGGCGAAAAACGAGCAGAAGCCGGGATGCGAGGAGTTATCTGCATATCCAGTCCATTACGACCGTCGTGATATGTATTTATCTTCGAAGACATACCTATCTCGTACTCAGCATCCTTTTCCTTTCCATACATGAGCGACATGGTTGTACACAGTGAATAGCTGGCGGTCTAGATGGTGCATGCGAAGCTCGAGCGAGGTGGCTCCAAGACGCGTCTGCTCGACGCGTCGACGCGTTTTGTCGGAGTATCGCGCTTTCAGACTCCGCAGCAGGTATTAATAGGCCACGTCTTCAGCCGCAATCTTTTACTCTCAGCACCCACTGTGTGTACAGGCGCAGCGGCGACCTCAACCGTCGCTCCTGAAGTGGCTTAACGGTGCGAGACCAACCACCTTTCTTATATTACCTCTATGCCTCTACTACACAAGGCCGCGAGGTTTGTCACGGAAGGTACATCTTCAATCCCAAATCTCTCTTTACCCCAGCATACATTTCGACGTTTAATGGATTCTGGCCTGTTATACCCGTGCCTCTGTGACTGCGTTTCTATTCAATGCTAACAAGGTAGATCAATCCATTCGAGCTATCTGTACGCTGTCTGCACCTCGTGAGACTATCATACTATTAGACACGCACCATCATATACAGGTCCAGCGGCATTTCTACCGCAGCTCCTGAAGTTTAGGTGCAAGAGTAATCTTCCCCCTCCTTCACGAGATTCTCCAGTACCCGTCTATGTTCATGGTGCAGGGGGTTGTTTTAGTTGGGCGATACATGTTGTCCCACTGTCTTTCAGGTTAGCGATGCATGCTTGGTAGTTGTCAGCATGCATCTGGCAGAACTAGTATTTACTTGCCTCTCAAGCCGACAATGCCATCATATTTGACGCTAGTTTTGTTCATTCCTTCGCCGGGGTTGACGTTAATGCATTTGGTCGAAGTCAATGGTCAAGGACTTGGAGGACTACTGAACTCTACTAGACTTTACTGAAGTACATGACTGTGCTAAATCACAGTGACATTCCAGTAGTCCTGGTAGTATTGTGCGCCGTGCGCATCTTATGTTGCAATGACAGGCTAGGTATCATATGGCTCTGTATCGATTGGCATGTAGCGTCGAGTCTATCCCGGATCCAAGCTTGGCATACTGTACGTATGGTCAATATATCCGGCGCCAACTTCGTAGACCTATTACCCTCCGCCCGTGCCCTTCGCATGATGATGTTGCGACCGTCTCGCATTCTTCCACCCAACCGAGCTCTGGCTTCAGCCGCAGATCCCCAACCAACTCAGTAACCAGTTACGGGAGCGAGACAGCAAGGAAGTTGGAGGCAGCTGGATAGCACGGATCTTGCGCACCGTACGTGCGCTGGCCACCGGTCCTAAAGGAATCGCAGAGCGGAGAATTGGGCGAAGAAGGCGTTCTAGTCCCGTCGCCTTGTCTGCATGTCTGAGGATACGTGTCGCTCGAGGTGGACGATCATCTGAGAATCTAGGATCTCCCAGAGTTTTCCCCGCCGGACGAGATAACACGACAAAAACATGTACTTTTATGGTAGAAGTCAACAAGTATATCGTCGTCCATTTCGTCATCCTCGCTTCGCACACTACACTCGTGCTAATATACAGCTTCAGGTCAGATCGTATCGAAAGCAGGTCCCTCCCATGATCAGTGGTGTACATTACCTCTAACGTGGTGAAACGAGCCAGCATGTCATCAAAGTCAATGATGATGGATACAGGGACACTCGGGACGGCAGGAGATAGTCCTGCGCGTGGTTGTCGCGACATAGCGTATGGATGGTCAAGAAACCTAGTCGGTCGATGTGCGCCCCACGGGTGCCACCGACAAGACACTTCACGTGCAGTTTTATCAAGGACCCCGCGTCTCGCTGGTTGACATGCCGCGTATCACTTCGTGTGTCAATAATCGGATTCCTCACGCTCTGCACAATGTCAGATCTCTCACCGAGAAACGCTGAAGGTACATGTTGCATGTAGTCGCTTGCGCTGTCACGTATCGGTATCGACAGAACCGGGTGGTTCTGTATAATGAGGCCACGCATTCTGAGCTTTTGGTCGATAGCTAAAGGCTGGTGGATTTCAGTGGAACGTACAACTTCACAGCTCGTCAACAAGCTACGATAAGCAGCTTCATTTTTTCAGGAGAAAGGGTGGGGACAACGTTACGTTATATAGCGGGAGGCGCGAATCCAATCCGGATGAATCGGACTATGGCCACCCTCACGTCTGCCATGGTTGAGGCTAACCCGCTGGTTCATAACGGAACTCCCACTTACCATAGGCAATGTAGAGAACTCTTTGTCCACGAACTCATAGCCTCGCGCATGCGTAGGTGCTTGGATGTGCTAGCGTCCGCGGCAGGCGTTATCACATAGGCGACAATGCATATCACGCATTGATCAGGATCGCTTGCAGAAACTACCTATCACGATGGTCACCGTGATGAGTGCCACTCGTTCAATAAGTAGGAAGGACTGACAAGCATTTACGAAGGTCAAACAGATTGAGAGAATTTGCGATGAGGTCTTCCGTAGCTTGGCGGCCCTGACCGCGTACACGTTGACACACTCAAGTGTCCGCTTGGATTTGGCGTACCCATGGCGGGTAAAGGTGTCAGCAATACTCAATGTGAGCAGCAAGACACACCGTTCTGTATACTTCTGTATTAGAAGCGGTGCTGAGAGCAGATCAGCTGGACTTGTAACGAGAGGTATAAAATCCATACCGATGGGTCCTATCCCCTCATCACATATCAGAAACACAGATGATGAGTAAACTCCGAGGCAAGGATGGTATCGGTATCATAGTGTACATCCGACCGTACAAATGTGTAAAAAGAAACTGTGCAGTGTCATAGTCGCAATTCCGGGTCAACGACCTAGGGAGATACATATTTGTTCGGGGCTTAGTGGACGTAGCCGCCACCGGTAGCACCATAGTTGGGCTGCGGAGGAACAGCCCCGGGTAACGCGTAAGCAGGCTGATATTCGCCATTCCCAACATCTGTGAGGAGACGGGTCAATGAGAAGGTGCGTGATTCATCCAATTCCAACTGGCACGCACAGATGTAGCCGCCACGGCCATAGCGCTCCTCGGCTTGCATCTTCTTGTATATCAACCAGAATGCATGCTATTCCTAGTAGTGAGCAACGGGGACCTGTTAAACATGGGCAATTGAGCCTACCAGATGACCCGGAAGATAACCGAGACTATCAACATGATCAACACCTTTGCGACAGCGGAGGAGGGGACACGACTCACATAGTGAGTAGTATGTTGATCAACAAGTCACAACTGCAGCCTGTGATGAATGCGGCGGCAGCAGGAGGGAAGAGGATGGCAACCTGGACAAACACGATCAGTGCCGGCTTAACACCCCTGTCGAGTTTGATGAAGAATGATACCTACGATGATGAGAAGGACGTCAGAACCACGAACCATGGTGGATACGTATGCAGGTAGGGGTGTATGCGTGTGCGAGAAGGGTTGCAGATGAAGGTCAAGAGCAAACACCGCAAGGTGGGGCTCGCGACTGTGCCTGACTGTGCCCGCAGGCACTGACGTAAGTAAGGGACAAGCTCATGATGTGACCCGGTGTGACGTTCGCGTGACACTGCGTCCAGACGCGTCGGTTGGCTGAGCAGATGCCTGAGGTTACAGCAGTTTGCATATCGTTAGAGCGCGCCGAGAAAAACATACTGTGGGCGGAGTTGAACCGGCATGTCGGCAAGACCAAATTTGGCTGGATTCCCACTTGTAGACGCCCACGTCTCGCTGGCCTCGTCTAATCAGCCAACGACTCGTTGTGTCCCGGACTCTCTGCTGGTCTCTATATACGCTTCTGTTCCTATCCCTCGAGATGACTCGTCGACATATTCATCCGGAAGTCAAGCAAATCGCTCTACGTATGGAGGGACAGCCGGGCATCAGCCGTGCCAAAATTCGTCAGTACACAGGTCTAGCCGAGTCGACTCAGCGTCGTCTGCGGGCATTGTATGATCAGACGGGCGCAGTGACGAGGACCCCAGAGAGACAAGGCAGGAAACGTATCTTGAATGCTATGGATATCTCAGTACGTCCTTCATCCAGTATCATGAGGGCCGAGCTACTCACCTGCTACTTGCTCATAGTTTATCGAGGGTTGCATTGAGCGGATGCCGGATATCAGTCTTCAAGAGCTGCAGGAGGCTTTGCGGGAGGCTCGCGATATCTATGTGAGTCTCTCCACGATCCATAGGTCACTCAAACGTCGTGGCTTTAGCCGGGTCAAGGTATGTCCGATGGCAGTTGGATTGCAATGTCTGCTTACAATTGCAAAGCTGTCATGTCCTGCACGCGAGAGGGATGATGAAGCACGCGCACGCTACTGCATGCATATCGCTGAGAACTACCAGCCAGAGCAGCTCGTGTTCGTTGACGAGACTCATCTAAACCGGGAGACGACGCGACGTATGTACGGTTGGGCACAATGTGGACGAAGAGCACACCGGCGAGAGTTTTTTATCCGAGGACAACGGTGCGGTCATGGTCACCTTTCCCCTGCCCACTACCAGCTAATTGTTGCAGGTACTCGATCCTTCCTGCGCTCTCGCTTGACGGTATCATTGCACTTGATGTCTTCGAGACGTCATTGACTGCCGAGAAGTTCACGCTGTTCATTGAAATGGTCCTCGACTGCATGAATCCCTTCCCGCAGCGCAACTCTGTACTTGTAATGGACAATGCAAGCATACATCATGCAGAGGGTCTTCGTGAGCTTGTCGAAGCCCGGTGAGTACATAGTCTGATTGAATGAGTTTATGCTAATCCTTGCAGTGGCATGCGCCTCGAGTACCTGCCGACATATTCACCAGATCTTAACCCCATCGAAGAAGCCTTCTCAAGCATCAAGGCATGGATCCGCTCAAATCGGGACTATGCCCTGAGCGAAATGCTCGGCGACGAGGCTGCTGACCCGTACATCCTCATTTATGACGCTGTGTTCACCGTGACTGCCGAGAAAGCGCGTGGTTGGTTTATGCATTCTGGTTATCTGTAGTGTAAAGTTATTGAGGTAGATATCAATGCTCATCACTGTTGTCACCCGCCAGCTCGTCGTATTCCGTCTCTGTAGTTTCCCATTCCATCTCCCTCTCATCCTGCCCCCCACCGCTCAACTCCTCTCTATCAGGAGCGCACCCGTTGTCGGCTGGGACATATGCGTCAGTATATAGAGATGAAATTATTTAAGATTTGCGGCTTACAAGTGTCGTCTTTTGTCTCAAGAGAAGTGAGCTGTGTGTCTGTAAGACACTGTTCCCATTGGGCAATCTCGTCCGCATGCTCCGTGTTTGTCTCGGCGATCATCAGCTCCGCCTGTGAATAAAGTGCAAGTATCTGGCCCGGCGAGATCTTCGGATGAGTGAGAATATGGAGCATGGCCGGCGAGATGCAAGTGACGTCCTCAACATTAGTAAAGGAGGCCCTTGATAGGCGTTCACGCAAGGCAAGAAATCCACCAGCAGGGTCCTCCGCGTCGAGAGCCGAGAGAAGCTGGTCGAGGTCCGGGTAGTCAATCCAGGAATAGGCTTTGCAGGCGGATGCTTCATTAGGGAGTATGCGAGGCACAGAAGATGGCGTGCCAGAAGGTGATGTAGAGCTGTCACGCGGGTCGTGCTGTGGGCTTCTGGTACGCGGTGCATTTGCGTTGCTCGACCCCTGAGCTACTTCAGTACTTATGCGGCGCTTGGTATGGTGGGTCTTCGGTTGCCGGATATGCACGTGTATCTCTGGAAGCTGCCGATATGGACCTTGTTGACCGCGCGGAGTTTTGGGGATGCGCTCGAACTCGAGATGATGTGGCGGATGGTGCTTGGTGGCTTCTCCCCGTGCCTGTCAATCTACAGTTAGTCCTGGTACTTGTACAGATTGGCCGTAGGCAGGCGTGCCTCAACACACCATCGCTTTGGCCCACAGCATGAGATTCTTATTTGAGACATATGCGTGGCCACCGGAGGACGCCACACCGCTAATGTAGCAGGGGCGAGAGTGCAGCTCGCATGCTAGATGTTCCTTAAGCTCACGGAACGCCTGGGTGGCATTTTCAGGTACGTTCTCGTCTTCCTCCTCATCAGAATCCATGCCACGTGCACGCTTCCTTGAGTTCTGCTTCTTCTTCTTCTTGGTCTTGCCTTTCTTCTTCGCTTGCTTGTCCTTCAGAATGCGTAGCCTTTAGAAACCACATATATAATCTACCGCGTGCCATGCGGGAACCTACCTGACGAACGAGGTCGACTATCTCAATGCCTACGGTTCGGGTGCGTGCCTTGGCTGCTATGCTAGAGACCTTTGACATTGCTGTCTTCCAGTCATCCTCGGTTGACAGGGCTGCATATGGTGCACGACGCGTGTCGGTGGATGTGATCTTGTAGCCGAGCTTGACGCTGGGAGCAGCGTTGCCCTGATCCGAGCTCGAGTCGCCATCTTCCTCTGCCAGCCTCTGCTTCACTGCACTATAGATCCAGTCCCATGTGCAATCAGTCCGGATGGTGAACTCGCGCTTGACAGTCTCGGTACAAAGAACAGTGGCGAGCACCTCGAAGACTGTTACCATGTGAGGGGCCATCAATTCTTGGACCTGTACAGTACACGAGAATTATTTAGCACGACATACCTCCTGGTTGGGGTTCTGCGTTTGGGCGAAAGGCCACGGCTGGGACAACATTGGGCTGTGCTGCATCAACCGCGGGCGCAGGATTAGCAAGCTGCTGCAGATGCGGAAGCAACCCCGGAGGTAGCACAGCCGGCGGAGGGTGAGCGTAACCGGCAATACCGGCATATGGCAGCATATAGGCGGGCGGGTACACTGGTCCTGGTGCATAACCTGGCGGTGGGTAAGCGGGGGCGAATGCGTAGGGTGGGCCAACGGGAGCTGCATGGCCGAGTGCTTGAATATGTTGGGGGGCTGCTGCCGGTGGGAGAGGGTGGCCTTCGGCATGTCGAGGAGGCTCAGCGTGAGCCTGCTCCATTTCAGCTATCGCATACTGAGGCAGCGGCGGCACATTAGGATGGCCATGCGCGTCCATCGCTGAGAGTGATGAGAGGAGACGATGGGGCAAGTTTGAATGGAATTGCGTGGTACGCTGTGATACTACTACAACTTGCACTGTTCAGAACATCGTCGAAGGTATTGACGACAGTGGCGTTCATGTCGTCCAATGAGAGTTCGCGTTGCTACTCATCGGTCCCGACCCTCGACGTCTCCAGTCCCGACACATCGCCCCCCAATT
>CCBP010000603.1:0-58664 GCA_000765035.1 Trametes cinnabarina
AGTAGTATCGGCGTTTCCGTCGTTGGCGGACATGGTCGGCTTTTCGTAGGGGGGGGGTGTCGGGTTGTCGGTGGTGGTGGTAGACAATTGAGAGCGTCTGGGGGTCTGGGTACCGTCCAGCCAGTCTCTTATAGGCCCCCGGATGTCCGACCCTGCACGAAATTTTCCGTTCCCAGGATCACGTGTGGGTCACGTGGGTCCTCGAGGGCTCGGACCTAGGTGGGGGGCACTGTCACGTCCCGTGCCCCGAAGGACTTGAAGGGCCCTTCCCTCGAAAGTCCGACGGGTTTTCGCCGGGACTTTGCGGAAACTCCGACGGGATTTACGATCTTACCTTTTAAGTAGTTTGTCTAGCACTTTTCTACTACGGCGTCATATCCGCCCCCATTGGTTTATCCCTTCGTCTTGTCTTACGTCATAGGGTGTCGGACCTACCGGATCCCCGAGCCTGTGTGACGTCAAGGGTCTCGGGTTACCGGAAGTTCCGATACTAATGACGCGAGACTTCTTACGATACTAGTAAGGCCATTAGTATATAAGGCGCACTGGTAGTAGCCTTTGCCTCAGTTCGGATTCTTGTTGCTTACCTCGTTGCTTACTCTGTACTTACTCTTCTCTAATCTATCCTCTCGTCCCTTCCGACCTCTCGCCGGAACTCCGCTCGTCGTCCGTCGGTCCTCCGTCACCCCTCCGTTCCTCTTGTCGGTGCTCTCCAGTAAATAGGGGACACTTAGACGAGATCGCTCAGGGCGTTGCCAATAGCTTCGCCGAAGTCCCCGCTACTCGTGCCCCCGGATATTCCGGTATCCCCCTCGGAAACCCTTCGGACTTCCGCTCGTTCTCCCTCTGCCCTCCGGTGGCACGCGTCCTAACACGGAGCCCGTGCGCCTCCTCTACAGCCCGAAGCGCGGCGGCATCTTGGGGGTTGAATGAGATGGGGACGCGCTCGGCGACCAGCTTATAGGTGCGCTCGACCACTTGCGCCGTCATGCCCATCTTGCGCGCAAAAGGCTTGGCCACGGTGGGCTTGAGGAGCCAGTGCGCCATCTCGCGGCTGGCCATCGTGAAGACGACGTCGCCGTGCGGGAGGACCTTGGCTTCTTCGACCGTGCCATCTCCTGGCGGAGTAAGCCCCGCCCGGAGCCATTTCGTCGATCGCGCTTCGGGCCCGCGCGCAGACCTGCTCACTGGTGAGCCGGTTACCGAGGTCATCCTGGAGGGCTGCGTCGCGCACAAGCACTTGCCGCTGAAGAAGGTCTGCTAACGTGGCCGCACGGCGAACCCGTGTGGGGGCGGAATCGATGGTCAGCGACTGAACGGCAGCAGCGGGCTCACCGGGGACGTTCAGGCCAGGGCCTGAGAGCGCCGCTGACTCGAGGCTTTTGCGGGCCTCTCCCAGCTTCTCCTCTGCCCTCTGCACGCTGTCGCACGCATCCCGTAACTCAGCCACCGTTGTCTCCATCTCTCTTCTCATCCTCTCCACCCCTTGCGTGAGCTCCGCTACCCGAGTTTCGACGTGCGAGGCGTGTTTGTCCAGGCGCAGCGTGAGCTGGTCCTCCGCGCGCTCTAGGACCGCGCGGCTGACTGCGTCTTGGACCTCCTCAGCGGCGACTGCCCTTGCTGCGTAGGCGAAGGCGATAAGTCCTTCGGCGGCGAACTCGTGAGCTGGGCGAAGGTAGGCCAGGTGTAGAAGCCCGGTGATGAGCGCCTCATTCGTTAAGGCATGCAATCCTTCCGGGATCAACCTGCGCTTCTGCAGGAATTCCACCGCGGCCCCAAGAGAGGGCACTTTGTCTTCAGCCGCGGTCCAAAGCTGTTCCTGAGATGGCGCGGGATTCCTCGCCGCCCCCGCTCTTGCGTTTTTCGCCGTCGTCGCTGTCGTCCTCCCCGTCTCGGAAGTTTTCTCACGGGCGCCTATGGCCGCTCTGGCTGACGGTGGTGTGCTGGCGGGTCGCGGAGGTGCCATACGACCAGCAAAAGACATGGTTGGAACCGTTCCCAGTAGTCTATTAGCTAAAAAGCGGTAGCCTGGACCAGAACCGAGTAGTAACCGCACCCTTCGAGCCTCCCCCTATGAGGTCGAAGTGTGGGAAAAAACTAGGTGGTGGTGGTAGAGCGTCAAGAGGGGTCCACCAACAGAGTTTGATGGGGAGGACACCCACTGTTGTAGAAGTGCTCTGCCTCCAGCTCCGATTGAAACGCGCGCCTGATATCCTCCAAGCAGGCGATTCGTCGTACGTGCCGAGAGGGGACCGTTGCATGATCGTCGTCGTAGTCGGGCTGAGATGCGGAGTGACGTCGGGAGAATACGAAGGGGTATACGGTGGCGTCATAGGAAGCTGTGGATGGGGATCTGCGCTTTGGCGATGCGATACAAAGGATCGCTGATAATGAGTCTGGTCGACGCTCATGTAACGCCTGTGAGTCCTGCCCTCTGCTCGATGTTGAGGATGAGGAGAGCGACCGCGACGTTCTTGGCTGTGCCCATCCGGCTGAATATAACTTGAATGTTCCGAGTTGTCTTCATCCTCGTGCTCCAAAGCAAGGCCGGGGCCTACAGAGAGGTTTCGGCGAGAGGCAGTCCCTGGGGTATGGCCTGCTCGGAAGAAGACGTAGGACTGGGAGTAAATCTCGTGTTCTTCCGTTATCTCCACCCTGCGCGCGCCCACGCCTGGAACGAATTGATCACTTTGCTGATGCGGCGGGAGTGATATCACAACACACCTTCTGGCCACGCTGTGAGAGTCTTTCCGACGAGCTCTATCTCTATGCTTGTTATCCTCATCGGCTTCGCCATGTTGAGAACGAGAAGGCCGCGAACCACACTGTACCCTCGCTCATCTCCCCAACAATATACCGCTCGTCCTCGCCCTTCCTGTACGTACAAGAGCTTTTGAGGTGAGGGCCTGTGTGTCAGCGACCCAGCAATGGGCTAATCACATTGCAGACTCGGAGGGTTCTGGCCTTTGGACAGACAAGGTCATGTCAGAGGACAAGCGGATCCGGGTCGTCGGCCAGTACAGGGGATATGAGATGAGGTGACAGGCAATGTCTCACAGATAGAGTATACATCGAACATACAAGAAAGGAGAGTGGGAGGAGCGGACTATGAGAGGAGCGAAGATGGCACTCGAGAGATGAGATGAGAGATCGACACTGCCAAGGCTATGGGTTACATCGAAGTGCAACGTCGACTTTGGCGAAAGCGTCTCGCGTCAAGATAAGAAGAAGGGGTGCGCGACGCCGCAACGCGACATATACACGTGAGTGGTCGCGCAGAGCGGCAATGTCGTCCAACCTTATGGCGCTCACCTTGGAGTCTTTCCGACTTCACATACCCACCTCCGTCTTCGTGATCGCCCCTGCAAGCACGGCTACTTCGCCGATCAGGAGAATCTTCTAGACAACCCAAACGTACATCTTTCTCCCAAGCCATACCTTTTTGTCAAAACTCCTCCTCAAATGTCAACTCGGAACATACATCCGTCCGGAAACATGTCACTCGACATGAGATTCCGGGGTCGCAATTTGGGTTCATGACCTGCGGAAGAAAACTCGACTCCGAAGCCGCGAACGCCCTTCGTACCGAAGCTCGAGTGACTAAGTACGTCGCCCGAGTGCAAGCTGGGACGTGCAAATTCGACGGATGCCCGGATGATGAGGAGTACTTCCGAACTGGCATGAACAAGGACACAGCCACGGGAAACCGCAGGAGGGAGCACGAGAAGTGACAAAGTGACAAGGTCACATTTTGGAGGAGTAACAGACGCTCAGCTGGCTGTTGACCGGAGTTGGCATTGAAAACGCAGTTCAGGCAGTGAACTAACAACCCACACGGGCGTAGGGCTTTCTAGGGCTTCTAAAACCCTCAAAAACTGGCTCACGTTGAGGTTGAAGGTGCTTTGTGATAGCGCCCGCGCGGCTCATCCAACCGATTTAGTTGAACTCCGACTGATTCCTTTGTTCACCTCTGCAAGCGCCAGCGACTTCACGCCCAGTTCTGCTCGTTAGGCGCACATATCGATCGGACATTCAGCCACAGATCAACTCGCTTAGAGACGAGTTGGTAGCTAAACCATACGGCCGCCGTATTTGAACCCGGCCACCGCTCCGCGTACGTGTTCTCAACCATTACCACCACCACCACCACCCCGCCTCCCTCCTCTTATCCCCTCCTGTCTGCCTCTCACTCGATCCTCTATTATTTGTTTCACAATGTCTAACAACTCGTCTAGCGCGGGTCTGGATAGATCTCCTAACCCCGGAACGCCTCCCGGATATCGCACACCACCCCCTCGCACCCCCAGTTCACGCGCCGACGTCTCTCGCGGCGTCGCTCACCAACCTGAAGGCAGCAGCTCTGAAGCTGGAGGCCACCAGTCTCTTCCTGTGCCCAAACCCCCCGCCACACACTACGACGCGTCGCCTGTAGGCAGGAAGTCGCTCCACGACTCGTTGGCAGGCGCCTTCGCATCGGAAAGGACTCCAAACGTAGATAAAAAGCGTCGCGACATCCGACTCAGCATGACCGGCAAGACCATCCTCATCTCCTTCGAGGAGTTCATGAACAGATTCATCCCGGTGCCCCCAGGAGAGACGGAACCTGTCGAGGCATTCAAAGCGGTGGACTTCGCTGGCATCCCTCAGGACATCGAATCCGATATGTATGGCCCCTTGGTACGTTGAGCACTGTCGATTTGTCTCTCAACGAGCATCGTCTGATTTCATCACAGGTCGCCGCCTTCAATCAAGAGTGGCTTCTTCCTCGCGACATTCCTGTGTCTGCCCCTCACAAAGGTGATGGTACCGTCGCGTCGAATCAGAAGATCGACGGGGGGCTCTACCCTCGCGGCAATGCGCCTCAGGACTCTACATCGTGGTCTTCCATCGAGCTCCCCATCGAGTGCAAGACCGACGCCACCAAGCAAGACCCCTTCGACGACAAGAACAACAACCCGGAGGCTTCAGCGATCACGCGCAAAGACGTACGTGGTCAGATCATGTGCTACGCCGTGCTTGTCTTCGACAACCAGCACCGGATGCACCACTTCACGCTTTTGATTCTCGGCGCTATGGCTCGCCTGGTCCGCTGGGATCGGTCGGGCGTGCTGGTCACGCACAAGTTCGACTACACGAAGGAGCCCGAGAAGCTCGCGCAGTTCCTTTGGCGATTCGGGCGGATGACGCCTGCGCAGCGTGGTCATGACACGACTGCGGTCCGTGTTCTCCCTAGTAGCGCCGACTTCCGCCTCATGCATGCGCGGGCGACGACACCTCTGATGAACCGCAATGGTCGCGTCATTGACGAACATGCACGAGTCATGTTCGAACAGTCGCTCAAGGTCACAGTCAGGGTTTGCATCGAGGATGACTCCGGGAAGAAGACATACGACGTGGTCGAGAAGGACGCTCCTCTCTGGCGTCTCACAGTCCATGACGAGCAAGGTCCCCGCCACTTCCTGGTCGGAAAACCCCACACCACTGCGGCAAGCCTAGCCGGCCGCGGTACTCGGACGTACGTGGCTATCGATACGGCTGATCCAGACGGGCCGTTCGTCTACTTGAAGGACGCGTGGCGCGTGGCGCATGACGGTATCGATCAGGAAGGGAAAATCTTGAAGAAGCTCAACGACGATAGCGATGGAGGTCCGGTTGTCGGTGTCCCGACGTTGCGGTGCCATGGAGACGTTGTGGGGCAAGTCACGCTCTCTCAAGACGTGTGGCGCGAGAAACATCCCACCGCCAAGCATGACGACTGTCCGTTGAAGACTCGCCGTCACTACCGCCTCGTCGTCAACGAAGTCTGCCTCCCTATGAGCAATTTCACCTGCTTCATGGAATTGGTTGGGTTGTTCATTGACTGTATCGAGGGTACGTCGCCTTCCACCCTTCAAGAGCGAGGATTGCCTTCTGATAGACGTCCACAGCGCATGGCCATGCGTATACGCGCAAGGGTCTATTGCACCGCGATATCAGTGCAGGGAACGTTTTGATCTATCCCAAGGTCGTGGACGTTGGTGGCCAGGTCAGCGAAGAACGGGTAGGACTCCTCGCTGACTGGGAGTTGGCAAAACAAGTCAGAAAGGCCGAAGATGAACGACGCCCCCGCCAGCCTGATCGTACCGTGAGTGACTTGTTCTCCATCTCTCATGTCATACTCACATCGCTGGACAGGGCACTTGGCAGTTTACATCTGCCATGGCTCTGGACAACCCGAAGAAACGGATTATAGTCCAGGACGACATGGAGTCATTCTTCCATCTCTTACTCTACTTCGCCATCCGCTACCTTCCGCACAACTGCGACAATGTCGGGGAATTCATGGACCGGTACTTCGATGGCTATCGCGAAGTGAACGGAGAATACTACGGGGGCGAGAAGAAGCTACTTTTCATGAAGCTTGGATTGTTGACGACGCCAGGGGTGATTCCTTTGCAATTCTATATTCCGATGCAGGGTGCCCAATCCAGCCCCGAGGACAGGGCTTCATCAAGCCTGGATGACTCTGCATACCAGGCTCGCGCAGTTAGTTCGGGGCGCCCTGTCGATTCTGCCCGAAACTCGTTCTGCCTCAGTCCTAAAGTCGCGCAGCCTTCTGTTACCGCCGGTGGAACTAATGGGCTTCTCAAATTGCACCCCATTAACGCAATCTTCACCGGCTTCTTGACGCGGATCAAGGCACACTACACTCTCTATCATACCCCGAGAACAACGGTCGAGGAGGCTCCTGCCCAGAGTATCACGCCGGCGACGACTCCCGAGGCTCCTCCTGCGTCCTCGATTGACATGAACACTCTCGTACGCCTCAAACACGCCGCTAAGGCTCGCAAGACTCCCCCGGCTGCACCCCTTACGTCTGATCCAGGACTGACGGAGAAGCAGAAGAAGGACCTCGCCGATTTGGCAGCGAAGCTTGGCGACCATGACGACATCGTGTCATTCCTCGCGCATCATATCGGGTCACAGTTTCCGTGGCCGTCCTACGTGGATCGCATTCCAGACCAGCTGCCCAAACACTACAGACGTAGGCAACGAAACGGCGCTTGGGTCGAAGCGGACTTTCGAGTCGACACAGATAGGAACGGACGAGCCGCCTTCCAAGCTCGAGGAAGGAAGGCAACGATTCGTTCTGGAGGCGGGTGGTCCGGGGCTCAACGATGCTGCGGCTGCGCTTTCGCAGCCTATACGTCGCCTCCTTCGCATTTATCTACAATGTTCCTCGGCTATCCACTCTTCCTTACAGTGATACAAAAGCGTACCCTATCTTTTGACACCGTTTGAACATCTCTCTTTCACTCATCCATGCGTGCAACAATACCACACGAGCTAGTCGCTTGGAAACCCTGATCTGACCTCTCTGATTCCGCTTTGAAACCTGCACGGCTGCGCCTCGTTCGTTCGCTTCTGATTCTGCTCTACGGTATTTTATCCCGCGTTCTGCTCGATCACGTACCTCGCAATGTCGTCCCTTCGTCTGGTTTGATAGGCTCACGACGCCACTGCTACGCATACAGTTTACTTGATATGTTTGCTCACAGCTGGAGTGTCAGCCCAAATTCCATACAATGATGTGTTCCACAACGGTCTGGAAGTATTATAAATGCTATTCAGTGGACCTCAGAAACCATACACAGGCTGTCGCTACGTCGTCAAGAAGCTTCGGAGTCTTTAGTGGCAAGGCGCCGGCCCCGTTGGCACAAGAGATTCAACGAGGTCATGGAGGTGTCAATAGTTTGGGTTTCTCATTACTATTCGTCTTGACGGTAAGTAAAAACGCTCTACCTGAGATTGGTACACCCCCACGCTGCGTGCAGGCGATTCGTCCATCGTACCGATAGAAACGCGTTGCATGATCGTCGTCGGGTCGCCCCGGAAACATACTTACGAGCTGAGTATCCTACAGCCTTCCGGAAACATGTCGCTCGATATGAGATGCGAAGGTCGCATTCTGGGTGCACGACTTGGGTAAAGAGTGGCTGCTAAAGCACATCTGGACTGAGACGTCGGAGTCAAGGAGAAGGCTGGGTCAACCGTCCTTCTTCGGAAACTCGACTCCGCAGACGCGAGAGCCCTTCATGCTGAGCCTCGGGTAAGTACGTCGCCCGAGTGCAAGCTGATCTCCGTGAACTACCCTGAGGACGCCTTCTGAGCAACATTGGGACAGCACTAGTGCGGGGGTTGACGTCGATTCTGCCGAGTGCGAATTCGACATATGCTCGGATGATGCACCGGGGCACTTCACTGGCATGAACCAGGACACAGCCACGGGAAACCACAGGAGGGAGCACGAGAAGTGACAAAGTGACAAGGTCACATTTTGGGGGGAAGCAACAGGCGCTCAGCTGGCTGTTGACCAGAGTTGGCAAAACGCGGTTCAGGCGAGCGTGCACTAACCATCCACCCAAGCGTAGGTTCTTCCATAAATTTCAAGACCGTTTACAATGGCTCACGCAGAGGTGGAATGTCCTTTGTCATAGCGCTCACGCGGCCCCTCCAACCGATTTGGTTGAACTCCGACTGATTCCTTTGTTCACCTCTGCAAGCGCCAGCGACTTCACGCCCAGTTCTGCTCGTTAGGCGCACATATCGATCGGACATTCAGCCACAGATCAACTCGCTTAGAGACGAGTTGGTAGCTAAACCATACGGCCGCCGTATTTGAACCCGGCCACCGCTCCGCGTACATGTTCTCAACCATTACCACCACCACCACCACCCCGCCTCCCTCCTCTTATCCCCTCCTGTCTGCCTCTCACTCGATCCTCTATTATTTGTTTCACAATGTCTAACAACTCGTCTAGCGCGGGTCTGGATAGATCTCCTAACCCCGGAACGCCTCCCGGATATCGCACACCACCCCCTCGCACCCCCAGTTCACGCGCCGACGTCTCTCGCGGCGTCGCTCACCAACCTGAAGGCAGCAGCTCTGAAGCTGGAGGCCACCAGTCTCTTCCTGTGCCCAAACCCCCCGCCACACACTACGACGCGTCGCCTGTAGGCAGGAAGTCGCTCCACGACTCGTTGGCAGGCGCCTTCGCATCGGAAAGGACTCCAAACGTAGATAAAAAGCGTCGCGACATCCGACTCAGCATGACCGGCAAGACCATCCTCATCTCCTTCGAGGAGTTCATGAACAGATTCATCCCGGTGCCCCCAGGAGAGACGGAACCTGTCGAGGCATTCAAAGCGGTGGACTTCGCTGGCATCCCTCAGGACATCGAATCCGATATGTATGGCCCCTTGGTACGTTGAGCACTGTCGATTTGTCTCTCAACGAGCATCGTCTGATTTCATCACAGGTCGCCGCCTTCAATCAAGAGTGGCTTCTTCCTCGCGACATTCCTGTGTCTGCCCCTCACAAAGGTGATGGTACCGTCGCGTCGAATCAGAAGATCGACGGGGGGCTCTACCCTCGCGGCAATGCGCCTCAGGACTCTACATCGTGGTCTTCCATCGAGCTCCCCATCGAGTGCAAGACCGACGCCACCAAGCAAGACCCCTTCGACGACAAGACAACAACCCGGAGGCTTCAGCGATCACGCGCAAAGACGTACGTGGTCAGATCATGTGCTACGCCGTGCTTGTCTTCGACAACCAGCACCGGGTGCACCACTTCACGCTTTTGATTCTCGGCGCTATGGCTCGCCTGGTCCGCTGGGATCGGTCGGGCGTGCTGGTCACGCACAAGTTCGACTACACGAAGGAGCCCGAGAAGCTCGCGCAGTTCCTTTGGCGATTCGGGCGGATGACGCCTGCGCAGCGTGGTCATGACACGACTGCGGTCCGCGTTTTCCCTGGTAGCGCCGACTTCCGCCTCATGCATGCGCGGGCGACGACACCTCTGACGGACCGCGATGGTTGCGTCATTGACGAACATGCACGGGACATGTTCGAACAGTCGCTCAAGGTCACAGTCAGGGTATGCATCGAGGATGACTCCGGCAAGAAGACATACGACGTGGTGGAGAAGGACGCTCCTCTCTGGCGTCTCACAGTGCATGACGAGCAAGGTCCCCGCCACTTCCTGGTCGGAAAACCACACACTAATGCGGCAAGCCTAGCCGGCCGCGGCACTCGGACGTACGTGGCTATCGATACGGCTGATCCAGACGGGCCGTTCGTCTACTTAAAGGACGCGTGGCGCGTCGCGCATGACGGTATCGAGCAGGAAGGAACCATCTTGCAGAAGCTCAATGATGACAGTGACGGAGGTCCCGTGGTCGGAGTCCCGACGTTGCGATGCCATGCGGACGTACCGGGGCAAGCCACAATTTCTCGGGACATGTGGCGCGAGAAACACCCTACCGCCAACCAAGACGACTGTCCTTTGAAGACTCACCGCCACTACCGTCTTGTCGTCGATGAGGTTTGTCTGCCCATGGAGAAGTTCCTTTCCTTCTCCGAGTTGGTGCTGCTTATCGGTTTATGCATCCAAGGTGAGCGACTATCTCTCTGTCAGAGGACTTCTCTTAAGTCACCCCCATAGCCCATGGCCAAGCCTTTTTGCGCAAAGGCTTTTTGCATCGAGATATCAGCGCAGGGAACGTTCTGATCCACCCTCGATGTGTAGAGGTTGATGGCCGGATGGAAGAATTGCGTGTAGGCATCCTGGCTGACTGGGAGTTGGCAAAGAAGGTGGTCAAACCTATGGCCGAAGATGCCGCACGTCAGCCTCACCGTACCGTGAGTCCCGGACGCTTCTCTATCAACGGAGCGTTTCTAATTATATCGTGCAGGGAACGTGGCAGTTCATGTCGGCAAGTGCGTTGAACCACCCGACCAAGCGCATCACAGTACAGGACGATATGGAGTCATTCTTCCATCTCATTCTCTACTTCGCCATTCGCTTCCTTCCCCACAACTGCGAGAACGTCGGAGCTTTCATGGACAGATACTTCGATGGTCACGTCGAGGCAAATGGTATCTGCTACGCAGGCGAGAAGAAGTACATGGCCATGACCAACGGGAGTCTCACCACTCTGCAGCCAGACATGCCTCTCGTGTTCTACATACGGCGACAATCACAGGAACCTAAATCGAAGGATGCTGCCCGACCTCCACATGTCGGCCACCAGGACTCGAAATCAGAATCGTCCGTTCCAACAAACTCTCCGTGCGAAGGGAAGCTTGCAACTGGGGCGCTTTCTGCTGATCCTGTCCAGCACTCCGCTTCAGCTCGACAGGTTAGCGGGGAGCCTGTGCAGCGACACCCTGTCAACGCTTTGTTCTCTGATATCTTGAGACGCATCAAAGCTCACTATTGCCTCTATGTTCCCAAGAAAGAGGCCACTGATCACTCGGTTCACCCGGCCGTTCAACTCGCTACTTCGGTGCCTAGTGCCAATCCCGCTATCGATGCTTCCCTGGGAGTGATCTTACGCCGGCTGAGGGCTTCAAAAGCCTTCAAGACGGGTACATCTTCATCGGCATCTCTTCGCGCGACTCCGCAAGAACCCGATGCCGTGGACCCCGCAATGGTAGCACTGGCGGCGGAATTTGGAGATCATGAAGAGATGGTGGCGCTGCTGGAGCGTCATGTCATCGACGGCGATGTCTGGCCGCGCTACGAGGACTGTGTTCCAGACCAGCTACCATCCGACTATCGTCGTGGCAACGACACCGTGCTTGGGTCAAAGCGCACTCTCGAATCGACACAGATCGCCACCATCGAGCCGCCTTCCAAGCGCAGCCGCAGCATGCGTTGAGGAACCACCCATCTTCGTCGATCACCCTCTCTCAACCCTCGCCACGGCTATCACATAATACGGTTTTACTTCAGATGGACATTTGACCACGTGCCTCAGCTATATCCCACGCATGTCTCTATCCCACGTATGCACATTCTCGGTCCTCCGCGCCATTCTGTACTTCTCCGTGACCTTGCCTTGATCATTCCAGTCGTTATACTACTATATTTGCCACAGATACAATACCTCTCCATCCTTTCCCTTGTCTATCTTCACTACCCTTCCGAGGTTTGTTGTGGCCTGGTAGCCGTCATTGCTTGAGTATCGATGTGCCTCGATGGCGACAAATGATTCGAGTACTATCCGAGTTGGCATATGATATGCAGGCGATGCATCAACGTATCTACGAACTTCGGAACTGCTAAACCTCGTTTTCTAAGCACTCGCATATTGATAGGAGGCCTGACGAGTCGGAGCTGAACCGTGACTTCCGAAACTGATGTCAACGATGTGCCTCCGAGTCATGTCGTGGGTCGTTGCAAAACCATTCACAAACTACATCAAGCTGAGTAGTCAAAGGTGAAGCCAAGAGCGGGCCCTACTTCATGTCACTGCTACGTACTCTAATGGAACCGCACGGCCCTTTGGATCGGTGATCATTTCGATGATCTGAACCAGGAACCGAGCCCTACAGGAAACCGCCACATCAAACGACGGAGTAAGCAAAAACGTGACGGTCGCTGGTCGGTCACATCTGGGCGATTCGTGGCAAACGCGCGTCTCGGCTGCCACCAGACGGATTTTTGCTCACCTATACAGCCGATGGTACGTCGTTGTCTTGTACTCATACGCGGCTTTGAAATATGGAAGTCTGGCTGACAACTTGGGCTTCTGCGAGAATCACTACGTATGTGCTTCTTCAACTTGAACTGACTCATCAATTGTTCTCTCGCAAGCGCCAGCGACTGCATTGCAGTTAGGCGCACACAGGACACGAACATCCCCCATTCGGCCACAGATCACATCGGATTCGCTTAGGCATCGGTTGGTGGCTAAACTTCACGGCTGCGGTAGCTATTTTCGGCGGCAACCCGCTCTGCTCCCGGTCTTTCTTCAACCATAACCTCCACCCCCACGCTCCTGTCTCTCTCTGAGTCTTGTCTCATACCCGTGGTTTACGAGATCTGAGAAATTCCCTGAACTACGCCTGAGTAGGGTTTCTACTGCGTCTCTCCGCGCACAATTATTCGCGCTCGCGTGCATCTTCTGGCACCTTCCAACAACTCCATCTCACTTCCTCTGACCTGAAGGGCAATTGGGCGACCATCATTCCCCTGTCCTCAATCTGGTGTAACGATACACTACGACTTCGTGTCTCCTGTGGCCAGCCAACCGTTTCACAACTCGTGGCTTTTCGCTTCCATCCACACGCCGTGTGTAGTCAATAGTCCTCGTGACGTTAGCCTCACCATGTCCGGCAAAATCCTCCTCTCGTTCAAAGAGTTCATTGATAAACTCGTTCCGGTACTATCCCCGAAAGAGACAGAACCAGTCCATCTTTTTAAGACCGCCGACTTCCGTTCTATACCGCAGAAGGCAGAATCCGACATGTACGAGGCATCAGTATGTCCCAACCTGCCCGTTCTCTTGTTTCCCAGTGTTGACTGATATCATTCACAGAAGCTCGCCCTCAATCATGACTGGCTCCTTCCTCATGATGTTGCCGTTTCTATGTCTAATAAACCTGGCAAAATCGTTGGGTCGAATCAGAAGGCTCACTGTGGTCTATACACGCGGAATGATTCTCCTATTGGCAGCGACTTCACCAGCTGGTCATCAATGGAGCTCTTAATTGAATGCAAGACGAGTGCCTCTCAATACGACCCATTCGAGGACGATGAGAGAGGGCCTGAGTCGTTGGCGGACAGTCGCAAGCATGTTCTAGGTCAGATCATACGCTATGCCGTCCTCGTCTTCGACAGCCAGCATCGGACCCACCACTTCACGCTTCTGATACTGGGCCCGATGGCTCGCCTCATTCGCTGGGATCGGTCGGGAATCTTGGTCACTCACAAGTTCGACTACACCATGGAGCCCGAGAAGCTGGCCCAGTTCCTCTGGCGGTTCGGGCGGATGTCGCCCTCCCAGCGCGGTCACGATCCGAGCGCTGTCCGTGTCATGCCTGGCAGTGCCGAATACCACCACGTACACTCTCGAGCGAGCACGCCAAGCAAAGCCTGGAATGGCACAGTGGTCGGTGAACACGCTCGTGATATGTTCCGCAAGTCGTTGTTCATCACATACACTGTGATGGAAGAGGGCAAGTCTCGCGAGGACATCACCATACCTGCGCCCCTCTGGCGCCTCACCGTCTACGACGCATCTGGCTCTCGCGACTTTCTTGTTGGCCTCCCTCATACCACTGCAGGCAGCCTTAGGGGTCGCGGTACTCGGACGTATGTAGCGCTCGATGCTCAGGACATGGATGGACCATTCGTTTACCTGAAAGACACGTGGCGCGTCGATCATGAGAGGATAGAACGGGAGGGGAAGAACCTAGCCTTACTCAACAACAACAGTGAAGGAGGTCCAGTCGACGGAGTGCCTACTCTCCTGTACCATGGCGATGTCGGAGATCAAGTCACCTATTCGCAGGTGGTGTGGTGGCTCAAATATCCCAATGCTAGTCCCGAAGCCTGTTTAATGAAGACACACCGCCACTACCGCCTCGTTGTCAAGGAAGTCTGTCTCTCCATGAGCGACTTCCGCTGTTTCATCGAGCTAGTTTCGATGGTGATTGACTGTATAGATGGTACGTCATTCTCCACTCGTCATCGGCGATGGTTGCCTTATGATAGACGTTACTAGCCCACGGGCATGCGTATACGCGCAAGGGCCTCTTGCACTGCGATATTAGTGCAGGGAATGTGTTGATCTATCCTAAGATCGTGGAAGTTGATGGCCAGGTCAGCGAACAGTGGGTGGGACTCCTTGCTGACTGGGAATTGGCGAAGCAAGTCCGGACGACCGACACCAAAGATGCTTCCCGCCAACCTGATCGCATTGTGAGTGATTTTTCCCACATTAGTTCTCATGCCATATTCTCACACGACCCTACAGGGAACTTGGCAGTTCGCATCGGCCATGGCGCTAGACAATCCTAAGAATCCGTGGATAACAGTCCAGGACGACATGGAGTCGTTCTTCCATCTCTTGCTCTACTTCGCCATCCGCTACCTTCCGCACAACTGTGAGAACGTCCGCGAGTTCATGGACGAGTACTTCGACGGTTATCATACAGTGAAGGGAGTGTACTACGGCGGCAAGGAGAAGCTGCGTTCCATGAAGCATGGGATCTTGACGACGCCAGGGGTAATTCCTTTGGAGTTTTATGTTCCAAAGCAGAGTGCCCAGCCGGCTGTCTCGCGAGGCTCGGCTTCGCCTATCCCTCAAGATGCTGCATCCGACGCTAGCGCAGTTTGTTCGGGTCGCCCTGACCAGGAATGGTCAAACTCGGCATGCCCTACCATTGCGGACGAGGGTGGCAAGTTCCCCCGCAACTCGTCCCACATCGGTCCCGAAGTCACGCGTTCTCCAGTGACCAGCGACGGAGCTTACGAGCCCCTCAAGAGGCATCCCATGAACAAAATCCTTGCCGAGTTTTTGATACGCATCAAGGCACACTACGCTCTTCACCATGCGCCTGAGACTCAGGCGTGGGCGGCTTCCTCGCAAAGCACCATGGGCACCGGCACCTCCCAGCCTCCCTACGCGGCCTCAATCGAGAGACGGCGTTCGATCGCACGCCTCAGACACGCTGAGATGGGTATCACTTCCGCGTCCACATTGATAGACTCCGAGATCCCTGACATGGCGCTGGTGGACAAGCAGCAGAAGGAGCTGGCGGCGAGGCTCGGCGACCACGAAGACATCATGGCGTTCCTCGTGCATTACATCCTTGCGCCAGATATTCCGTGGCCCGACTACTACGACCGCACCTCAGACCAACTAACCGGAGACTGCCGAAGTGGCGTCGATAGCACGTTGTAGAGGAGCGTAGATTGGAGGTTTCGCATTCGGACACCACGGAGCCGCCTTCAAATTTTGCAAGGCAGCTTCGGCGCGCGCTGGGCCCTTTGGTACCCCTTCCAGGCCATTCGTGATATTGACAATGGTCTTCACGCTTTCGCGAATTATCTTCCACATAGAAACCTTCTTCGCTGTTCCTCACATGTTCCCTGTTCGTCCGCCCTGCTCTAAGCAAATCAACATCATGACTGTCCTCTTATTCTCCTGATGCCGGATGGCCCTCAGAGTCTCTCCCTCCATCCGTCCTTGCACAGTGATACCACATGAGCTAGCCTCATGCGATTTCAACATCCGACTTCGCTGTATCTCGTCTCTTGATGTGCGCCTCGTTTAGTTGCTCCTGTTCGTCCTACCGGAGTCGTTTGCCCCGCGTCCCGATCCATCACGTACTTAGTTCGCGATGAGATCCCCTGACTGTACACCCGGTTTGCTAGATGCACGATGCACACCGCTATGCAAGTCGTTCACTTTATTGATTTGCTCGCAGATGGAACACCTGGCTGAGCTCTATGATCGTGATCCTCGAAGGTACGAATGTACTGCAAGCGCTATCGAGTAGACCTAGAAAGTTGGAAAAGCCGCCGAAACATCTTCAAGGAGCTTCGGAGATCTGTTAGTCACAATTCGCCGTCCCCATAGGCTACAGGTTCAATAAGATTATGCAGGCGTTGATAGTTCGGGTTTCCCATACTGCTAGCCTCCTGATGAGTAACAGCGCTCTACGTAAGATCAGACCACGCCAGTCCTCTTCGATCCAAGTTCGCTACGTCGACCGTCATCAATGATGCGACGCCGCGGAGGGCGTCGGCGGAACAGACGAGTACGCGGAGGGCGCGCCCTCCACCGCATCCTCATACGGCGGCGGCGCCTCCCCCTCCTCGCTCACCTCCCCCGCTATCAGCTGCTCGAACAGCTCCGTCGTCGCCCGCTCCTGTAGCTCCGGCACCTGCTGCAGCGAGTGTCTGCGCGACAGCGGCGGGCTGATGACGTTCACGGCTGTTGCGCCCGGGGCGCCCCGGGAGAGGGCTCTGCGCTCCGCTTGGGAGCGACTCCTCCGAGAGCCCGGACTCCATGCGCTGAAGATAACCGGGACCGGGGGAGTGGCCTGACAGCGAGCTCGTCGTGGACGGGCGGGCAGAGATGGAGGGCGAGCGGATGGGCGTGTGAGAGCCCGAGCCCGAGCTCGGGCCGGAGTCTGCAAAGTGAGCGGGGTTGATAAGAGGCGGAGGAACGTAGATGTCGCCGTCGGAAAGCACACTGAGTGCGGGTTGCGCCGCGGAGGGGACGGATGTGGCGGAGTTGGGGAGTTGGGAGTAAGGAGGGAGGGAGATGTACTCCGGATTGCAGAGGTGCTGGATGCGCGTGATGAGTTTCGTCGTAAGACATCTTGGGGACACAAGGCACACTCACAGAAAGTATATGTACGGGCGTCTGCACAACAATGTCGAAGAGCTTGCGCTTCCCCGTTTGGGGGTCTACCGCGTTGTCGTCGCCCCGCTCAACTCGAAATATTATTTTCAGCATGTGCGAGACGGAGATGTTGCTCCTGCGGTTCTTGTTCGTCGTATGCAACGACTCTCCTGCTTTTGGCAGCTGAAGGTCCTTGCGGATCGTCCACGGCCCCGGGCCCATCAAGGACGACACGATTTCCCCAAGGTCATCGTCCGGGTCAATGACCTCCATCAGAGGCGACTGTCTGAGTACGTCTGGATCATCGGAGTTGAGGGGCAAGATGGGCGGACCGTCTTTCTTTGGATACTTGAGCGCAAGCAGCGACACTCTGTTGATAGGATCTGTTCGGGCAACCCGCTTGAATTGCGTCCAATATTCCACACGTTCTGTCGGTCCAGTGAGTATAACCTGAGCTGATGGCTCGCATGAACATCGCGCGATGACATACCTTCGATCAACACGGATATTCGATGGATCTTCATCTTCGTCCACGGCATAAACGTGATGCTGATCGGCATCGTGCCTCCTAGCGGGAAACTGCGTCCAGATATTGCAATGAGGTATTGCATCTGGGTGTCCCACTGGCGCTCCACGATGATGCTTTCCGACTCCTCCGTGTCATCTTCACACGGCGTGGCAATGACCGTTATGTCCTGCGACGCCTGCATCTTCGCCTTGAATGCGCCGGGGCGGTGAACGACGGCTTTGAGCTTCCAGGTGACGGATCCGTAGTCGACGTGCAGCGTTGGTGGAGAGTTGGCGGGTATGGCGAATGATACGGGATATGTGTACACGCCTGTCAGAACATATGAGATGGGACCATGATGATCAATGGTGGGAGGGCGTACCTCTCCGGAACTCTTTCCAACCATCTCCATGCTCGCGTCCATCATCCAGCTCAAAGCCCAGCGCTTCGCTTACCTTCTCTAATGTCGAAAGCTCTTTGTGAGGCTTCTCGGGCTCCTCCAGGATGACGCGTTCCCGGGGTCGACCTCGCGGAGGCGTCACATCGCCGCCGTGACTGTGGTCGCGCTCAACCATGGGTGACTTTGAACGTACACGGTCCTTCATGGCCTCGAGCAACGCGCTAGCGAAGGTGAACCGTTTGTTCTTCCGCCCTCGTAGTGTATCCTCAGCCTCACCATCCCGCTGTCTTGAGGGCGTGCGCGACCCTGCTCGCGAACCCCCGCGTGCAGGAGTCTGCGACGGGACACGGTGTGGAAGATGGGATGTGCTACTACCTACTTGGAACTCGCGATCCTCATCGAAGCTGACACGCCGAGAATCCGACACTGGCACTTCTCGCGGGGTCCAAACGCCTGAGGGGGAGGCGCCTGGTCGTGACTGGGACCTTCCACGGTCATACGCAAAACCTGACTTCCTAGGTTCAGTGTTAAGGTCAACAGAGGTGGGAGGGAGGACACCCACTGTTGTAGAAGTGCTCTGCCTCCAGCTCCGACTGGAACGCGCGCCTGATGTCCTCCAAGCTGCGCGCAGGCGATTCATCGTACGTGCCGAGAGGAGACCGTTGCATAATCGTCGTCGTAGTCGGGCTGAGATGCGGAGTGATGTCGGGAGAATACGACGGGGTATACGGTGGCGTCATAGGAAGTTGCGGACGGGGATCTGCGCTTTGACGATGTGATACAAAGGATCGCTGATAATGAGTCTGGTCGACGCTCATGTATCGCCTGTGAGTCCTGCCCTCTTCTCGATGATGAAGATGAGGAGAGCGACCGCGATGTTCTTGACTGTGCCCATCCGGCTGAAGATAACTTGAATGTTCCGAGTTGTCTTCATCGTCGTGCTCCAAAGCAAGGCCGGGTCCTACAGACAGGTTTCGGCGAGAGCCAGTCCCTGGGGTATGGCCTGCGCGGAAGAAGACGTAGGACTGGGAGTAAATCTCGTGTTCTTCCGTTATCTCCACCCTGCGCGCGCCCACGCCTGGGAGGAATTGGTACTTTGCTGATAGGGCAAGAGTGATATCACGACATACCTTCTGGCCAGGCTGTGAGAGTCTTTCCGACGAGCTCTATCTCGATACTCGTGATCCTCATCGGCTTTGCGAGGTTGAGGACGAGAAGGCCGCGAACCATGCCGGGCGGGGCATCCGCCTGGAGGTTCCTCTGTCTTCCAGTGGCATCTCCGGCGCGGAGGAAGACGACGGATTCGGCGAGGCGGATGTCTAGAGAAGTCTTGTGGGGATGTGTCTTCGCTGTGGAGGGCATGGGTCGTGGTCCTCGTCGTCGTTGTCGTCGTCGTCGTCGTCGTCGTCGTGAGCGTCGTCGAGAGAGGAGAGAGCGGTGTCTGCGACTCGGACGGTCCTCCAGACCGATCGAGGCTTGTGCTTTTCGTTCCTGATTTCTGTTTTTGATTTTTCCGGACCGCATGGAATTCCCTGTTATGGGGTGCTCACCTGCCTATTGCGTCACTTGCTGCGCACATGATCCGGCGCTCAATGGCTGTGCCGCCTCTGAATCGCCGGTGGGCGGCTCGAACGCCTGCGGCCTCCCCTCGCTTTCTCTGCCCTCGGCCACGGGTTCTAAAGCGCAAACAACATAAACGGTGAATGCATGCCGTCCAGGATGCCAGGATTGTCGCAGAGTGGCTCCGAGGTTGCCAAAGCACGTCTGCAAAAGCCCGAAGGGAGGGAAAATCCCGCTAAATGGCGAGCAATATTACGGCGCCACGTCGAGCACATACTTACCGTCGACGCTCGGCGAAGCCTCAAGACATCAGTACACGGAGATCATGGGGGTCATACATAAGGTATCGCGTTGTAAGCGGAGGCTTGCTTTATATACGCTCGCGACCTGCTGAAAGTCTCTACACGCCCGTGATGACGCACTGGTAGAAGCCCTCGCCGTCAACGGACCCGGATTCGGCACAAGATTGACGCGTCAGACCAGCGCATATTTTGGGCGTCATGCATGTAAAATTCTCCGAAGGCGAAAGCTGTGAATACGCGTACGAGGTCGTCGGTAATCGTACACATACATATGCATGTAGAAGAGGTATCAAACAGAACGCGCATGAGGTCACATCTTTGACTTGACTTCCCTGAGGCGAGCGTGCTGCATGCTCTCGTCTGATGACATCCCGCGTTATTTCCCGAGGATTGACGCGCATATATGCAGAGGTGCTTACAGTTGGAGTCGTACAGCCGGTCTCCGGGGACTGCGACGATGTGCGACTGCAACGAGGACGCGTCGACCATCTCGGGAACCACTTCCTTGAGGTTGCGCGCTCCCAACAGGCGCATGTTCATCTCGAACTCGTCCTGGACCTCCTCGTGAGCAACGGCGGTGTACACAACCACAGACCTTCGCTTACATGGAGGATGTTCAGCGCGTGATCCACGCCCTCAAACCCATATGACGAGAACGCGTACAAGAACGGCCTGCCAACACCAACTGCACACGCACACACGCATCAGTAACCCCATTACAAACACCACAGAATCGCTGAACCCACCTGCAGTAGCCCCGAGCGCGATCGCCTTCAGCACGTCGTTCGCACGGCGGACGCCGCCGTCGACGAACAGCTGGAATTTCTCGTTCGGGAAGTTCAGCCCGCGCTGCTTCTTCAGCTCGCGCACGACCTCTACGAGCACTTCGATGCCCGAGCGCGAGAAGTCGAGCTGCCGGCCGCCGTGGTTCGAGAGCACGACGCCCGCAAGGCCCATGTCATACGCTTGGAGCGCATCCTGAAACGGCCGAGGTTAGTGCCGGTTGGGTGATGGTGAGAGGGTCATGTACCTCCCAACATTGTACACCCTTGAGGATGAGAGGCACTGCGATGTAGCTGTCAGTGACTACTGAGACGCACACAAGAAGCGGCGACGCCTACTCTTCGTGATCTTCTGGAACCACGGAATGTCCTTCCAGTCGAGTCCAGGGTCGATGAACGACTAGACAGATTGAGTGATGAGTTGCCACGATAAGGCGCAGCGGATGTTTCGAGACGTACACTGATCGCACGGGCGGCGCCTTGCGAACGGTCGACCTTGTCTTGCTGCTTGTTCTCCGTGACCTCCGCAGGATCTTCCGCGTCGAACTTCTGACGCATGTCCTATGCCAGGGCTTCAGAACCCCCATTGCACCATTAATGCTCTAGCAGAATGTACCTTTTCACGGCGGCCGAGCTGGGGAGCGTCGACAGTGATGAAGAGCGCCTTGATTCCCCGCTGCTCCGCGTGCCGGACGAACTTCTCGGTGATCGAGCGGTCCTTGTTCACATACCTGCATACAAATCAATGGTCAGGTTGCAGCAGCGAGGTAAACTATATGCCGTACAGCTGGAGGAATTGCACTTGGCCCGGCTTCGCGTTGTCTACCAGCTCGTCGAATGAGCACGACGCCAATGTCGGAATCTGTGAATCGCGGTCTTAAATAACGCAAACAAAGTCGAGACCCGGGGAACGCACCATTTGGATGACGCCGTGCTTGGCTGCCGCCCGAGTCAGATTCAGCTCGCCATCAGGGTGCCCAAGCTTTCCGAGGGCAGTGGCCGTCTACTACCATTGTGAAGACACGTGCGCAACCATGGTGAGTAAACGAACGCACGATATACAACGGCATCTTCGTAGGGTGCCCGAGGATCTTCGTCGAAAAGTCAACGTGCGTTACGTCGCGCAGGATCCGTGGCCTCCACCATATTCTGTTGCACAAGTCAATCGTCTGTTCCGCAATGTCAGATCACAGAGGCGCGGACCTGTGGTACGCGGCGTGATTCTCCCTGTTTGTGATTTCGTCGTCCGCGGCAGAGCTGTAATACGCCCAAGCCTTCTCCGGCATCACCGCACGCGCGATATACTGCAGAGCGGCCCGCGATGGGCCCGGTCAGCCAACGTCCAATCAGAGCGCGCGGATTCCCGCGGAGCGCCGGAATCTGCGGGGTTGGACGACCTCCGGACGCACCTCAAAGTCGTGCAGGTTCAGGATTTCGGAGAGCGGAGGGCGGTTGGCGAGCCGCTGTTGACGTTCCTTCTCCTGGTCCGTGATCTGAACTTCGACCTTTTCGACGGTTCCGGGGTCAACGCGTCCTAGACTATGTGGTACTGCTTAGGTGACAGTGCCTTGAACTGCTTCAACTTGCGTACTCACTGTTTCTCAGGAGGAAGGTGCGTAGTGATGGCGTCCGGGGGATGGATGGGGTCGTACTCCGCGCTGAGCGATAGTATGCGAATGAAGTTGTGCCCAGGTGTATGAAAAGTCATGCCCTTGTAGCACTCACGTCGCGTCCTTTCCCGCGTACTTCAGAATAATCTTGCTGCCACCTATCCGCTAGGGGGTCAGCGAGCTAATTCGTGAATACGTCTGTCACACAGCCATGGGCATACCTGGGTGTTCTACGAATATTGGTCAGTGCAATTCCTGAAGTGTAGACACTATCGAACCCACCGTCCAAGAAGTCCGTCACATCGTACACCTTGCCTGCAAGTCTCTTGAGTCCGCCTGCCCAGTGAACATGTACAGTGTCTACGCACCGTGCACAATGATCCAACAACTCTCCCGCGAGTTGTGCTGCGCGACCTCCTTCCCGGAGATTACCTTCTCGTCCTGTCCAGCCATTGTCAACAAAGCAAAGCAGAAAGCAGCGGGTGGTGGTGGTAAAGCAAGCGACGTCTGTACCCTGCGCTGCGTGCAACTGGCGGCCGACGATCACATTTGTGGGGCCGGGCCGGGGTGCCGGCGGAATGCGGGCGTCCGACGCAGTGCGCGCGCCTTCGGCGAGTCTTTGCTCTTTCCCGCCGCCTTCAACCTTCTCGCGTTTGTTGCGGTGGTCTGCTGCCTTATGCCGGCGGCGGGACGATGCGGAACCCCGCGCAAAAGAACATCGAGGTATGTGATTCGTTTTTGCAGTAAATATTCTACACGCGGGTCGCAGAGGACGAATAAGGTCGGAACCTCCGAGACGGCGCCGCGATGGGCGCCGACTTATCAGAGCTTAGAGAAAAAGGAACGCCAGATGTCGCGTGAGTGGCAAGAGCATGCTAGAGAGCACTTGGACCGAGGTCGTTTCAGCCTTCTGGAGTTCAGAGCTTGGCCTCCCTGAACTTGGCCAACGAGAGCGGTTGGTCTAAGGAAAGAGATGCGATGTCTCGTCAGGTACGTTCTCGTTTCAGACATACTACATCTATGTGCTCACATGCTTCGCTGAACAGCTTGTCATCGGGTGTCAGCACTGTGTGCGACGACAGTGAGCTGGCATCGACCATCTCGGGCACGATCTCGTCGATAGTGCGGGCACCGAGCAAGCGCATGTTCATCTCGAACTCATCCTGCACAACAATTGCCGCGGCATTCAGCGCTCCGTCTGGTGAAGATTGTATACATTGTTTCGGCTTACCCGGAAGAGTTGAATAGCGCGTTCGACGCCCTCTTGGCCGTACGAGCAGAACGCGTATAAGAAGGGGCGTCCGACTCCGACGGCCTTGGCACCCAGCGCGATCGCCTTGAGCACGTCGCTGGCCCGACGCACGCCTCCATCCACGTAGATCTCAAACTTTGGGTCCGGAAAGTAGCCGCGCTTGCGAAGGGCCGTCGTAACTTCGACGAGGACTTCGAGTCCGGACCGGGCAGTGTCGAGCTGCCGGCCGCCGTGATTGGAGAGGACGATGCCTTGGACGCCGGCTTCGTACGCAAGTATGGCGTCTTCACCTGTTGCGATGCCCTTCAGGATGATGGGCACTAGTGTGGGGTGAGTTGTTAGCATCATGATCCAGGGGACGCTGCATGGCCGCCTACTCTTGGTGATGCTTTTGAACCAGGGGATGTCCTTCCAGGAGAGACTTGGGTCGATGAAGGACTAGGTTCAGCGTCAGTAGCAGCCGGACCTTGGAATGCGTTATTCGTACGCTAATGGCGCGGGCGACGCCCTGGTCTTTCTTGACGTCTTGTCCTTTCTGCACCTCAGCGCCTGCATCGTCATCGACAAATTTCATCCTCATATCCTTCTCGCGCCGCCCAAGCTGCGGTGCGTCGACGGTGATGAACAATCCCTTGACGCCCCGCCGCTCGGCGTGTTGTACATATTTCTTCGTAATCTCTCGATCGCGGTTCACATACCTTGTATGACTGGGTCAGCGTACTGGACGCGCACGAAAACGCGGTGGCTGCTACTCACAACTGGAGGAAGAAGGTCTGCCCTGGCGCGGCTGCATCGATGATGTCGTCAAACGAGCATGACGCAAGGGTAGCTATCTGAGGGCATCACATCAATGCTAGTTCGCTTGATGGTCAAATGCCGTATACCATCTGTATCACGCCGTAGTTTGCGGCAGCCTTTGTCAAGCAGAGTTCTCCATCCGGATGTCCGAGCTTCCCCAGGGCGGTCGCAGACTATTTTTCTCATTGTCAATGCAACCCATTTCGAATGGGGGATATCTTATAGCTCACGATATAGAGAGGAAGGCTGGACTTCTGTCCCAAGATCGTGGTAGACCAGTCCACTGAAGATACGTCGCGCAGGATGCGCGGACGGAACCAGACCCTAAAGACGCTGCAGTAAGTCTATGTACACTTTGTTTATCCATAATTGCATACCTCTGATACGCCAAGCGGTTCTCGCGCAGGGTTATCTCATCGTCCGACGCCGAAGAGTAGTAGGCCTATCGACCATCGCGCATGTCGCTTGTCAACCCCCCACGTGTCTGTTTCATGCAGAAAAATGACGTACCCAGGCCTTCTCGGGGAGCACCATCTTGGCCACGCTCTCAAAGTCGTGCATGTTCAGAATGTTGTCAAGAGGCGGGCGTGCCGCCATGAGAGCTTGGCGACGCTTCTCGTCTTCTGTCACTTCCTTGACAACCTTCACCAATGTACTGGCGTCAATGACACCGAGACTGCAAGGGTACTTCTCAGCTTCTGTGAAGAATCTTACAGCACAACTAACGCACTGCTTCGAAGGTGGTAGATTCGTTGTGATGGCGTCCGGAGGGTGAATAGGCTCATATGCTTCTCTGTTCAAAGGATATCACTCAATCAACAGACTTTCCTACGCAGAATGACAACATTGATGAAACGTACGTGGCGTCCTTGCCTGCATACTTCAAGATGATCTTACTTCCTCCGGGGTGTTCTGGCAGCTCAAACTCAGCATCTTAGTCCTCCGGTTGTGCTGATAGGCGAAGGGCTTACCGTCCAGGAAGTCGGTGACGTCGTAAACCTTGCCTGTCCCAACGCATTCATCAGGTCGAACCCACGATTCCTCCTGTCGAAGGTTTCAAAAGCTTACCATGCACAATAATCCAGCAGCTTTCCCGGCTGGCGTGGGCGGCAACTTCAGATGCTGTTAAGACTCGTACGTCGGACATGTTCGCGGTTGTGCCTGCTGCTGTGGAACTCTGAACGCTGGGCGGGCTCAGTGTCTTTTGAGCATCTTGCATGCGGAGACACGGAGCCCACCCACCGACGTCCTTACGGACACTTAAGGATCGTTCTTCCGTCGAGAGCCTCGCTTCGTCGGGAGGGACTCCGCATGTAATCCTCTCAACAGGAAACAGAGGGCGCCTCGATGGGCGCTCCTGGACGTCCGCTGTTGTCAAGTGTACAGCGGAGTTTGGGCGGATCCCCGCACATCGGACCTTCTCGGTTTACGGCCAAGTTTTTCGTCTACGCCTTGTATAATGAGCTATCGGGTATCACGGGCAGCGCCTGACATTCCTATAGCGCCTTTAGACCTCTGTATAAACGCTGGGTACGAATGAAGCTATTGACAAAAGGTATAATTGATTGACGGTCTGTGTATTTGAACGAGCACCTGAGACTTCCGACGGCTTGTGACCGGCCTTCGATGTCACCGAGGCTTGACGGTCTTGGCACGGCCCTGAGCAGAATCATCCAACACGCTCTCCGAAGAACACGGTAAGCCATTCATCATACTCAGGGTCTAGGCCGTACGGGCAGCGCTTAAGGTAAGAAGAGTGTGTTCGATCTGCGCGCTTGGCGTTGACGTTCATACCTCTACACCTGCCATATATGGGGCAACACGGACACACTTGGAATCTCTTGGCACTTCGTGGCGCACGTAACTTCATGGGTGTATGCCTCTGGGTTGCCTTCACCGCCATCTGCCAAGTGATTTTCGCGCTCGGATGGAGGATGGCGTTTGCTATACTGACATGGTTGAGGTCCATTGCCAGGCACCGTATTCGCGCAACTTCTCATACAATGATTCTACGGCGTCAACTTGAATGATACGGCCTTTCCACTTGATGCACTAGACTGCTGATAACCATGACATGGCGTGATCGTCTGACAAGTGCGGCGGTGAGTGGCACCTTCTCGCGAGCACGCTATCATAGGGTGTGAGGGACGATGGTACATGTGCTCAGCAATCTATAGGATCGACTCTCGCGACTTTAAGGGAGCGCAGCCGTGCTGCACTCCAATATGTGGCGAACCACGGAAGGTGCCAGTGTCCGACTTTCTAGCTCTAGCATACAAACTTGACTGGGCCTCTAGCAGCTGTCACGCTGAGAACGGACATACACCGTCCGATACCGCACTATCTCCGATAGAAGGAGTAAATTGCTCTCCCGGAGTCTTGCGAAACTTCACAGCGTATGCAGCTTCACTGCTACTTTGGTCGCTCTTTGCAACTCGTGAGCGCTACAAAGTCACTGGTGCCAAGTCCTGATAGACATAGAGATGCTTCTCCTCGGGTTCCTGCACCCTTGGCATGGCGACTGCAAGACCTGCCAAGTCTCCGCATCCGTTCAGCGAGATACTTTTCTCATGCGAATGATCGGATACGCGGTGGAGTGGAGGCACCACGCGGTATGCGGGCGAACAAAACTTTAACGCCGCACATCTCCTACCAAGCGCACCGAGGTGTAACCGGCGATGGGAACACCCCTCAGTGTATCAGCCGTGGTTCTCGTACCGGAGCTCTATCTCGCTTACCGAGGATAAGGCTCACAGTGGGGAGACGGGCTGTGGGCGACTCACACTTGGAGTCTAGGCTTGTGGGACTGAGCTTGGTCTGCAGTACGGAGAAGTTATAAGGAGGGCTTCCAACTGCAAGCAAGTCATCGACCCAGGTCAACACGACAAGTCGCGAGTTCCCTCATCTACCTGCAGCCTGTATCTATCCCATAACTATCCCCCCTCACTCCGCACTCTACGAAGATGCCCGGCCTCGACCTCTTTGGCAGCAGCACCCCCGCCAATGGTGCCACTATTGTCGAACTCCCTCAGGCTCACGCACTTCCTGCAGCCGCAGCTGAGGAGACGCGGGAATCACGGACGTCGTCAGAAGTTACCACTATCCCTCGTAACCCAACAGCACCCGCTCCGTACTACAACCCACGCCTCGATCCCAAGAACTTCCTGGAAGGTCCTCTCTCGTGGAACCCTGCAACGCGCCTGCGACAGATGCTCGCCCGTCCTGGTATAGTCGTAAGTAGCGTCCTTGTGATTTCGGAGCACACATCATGATTCAATTTCGCACATCAGGTCGCTCCTGGAATCTGCGACGGCATCAGTGCACGTTGCGCTCTGGAAGCTGGTTTTGACTGCCTCTACCAGAGGTGCGCTTTTATAAGCAAGATGAGAACCTCGGTAAAGCTGACGCATTGACCATAGCGGTGCTGCCACCACGGCCTCCCGCCTTGGCCAGCCTGATTTGGCGATCGCTACTTTGAATGACTTCGTGCAGGTCCGTCTACTCTGCTGTCCTTTCGTCTAGAACCGAGAACTGAACCTAGAACACAGAGCGCACAGATGGTGTGCAGTCTTGATCCCACGGTTCCTGTCATTGCGGATGCGGACACTGGGTAAGCTCGTCTGTCTGGGCCGCTACAAATCCTCCATGCTCACCCACATTTGTCCGGCCATAGGTTCGGAGGCCCCGCTATGGTTGCGCGAACAGTCACGCAGTATGCCCGCGCAGGCGTAGCTGCGCTGCACATCGAGGACCAGGTGCAGACCAAGCGTTGCGGCCATTTGCTGGGCAAGCAGGTTGTCTCGCGGGAGGAGTTCCTCACCCGTATTCGCGCTGCTGTAATAGCGCGCGACTCCATCCCTGGTGGATCCGATTTTGTAAGTCACATTCGGAGGCTTGCCACCGCTGGCTTTGTACTGAGCGCATTGGATTGAAGGTCATTATCGGACGGACGGACTCTGCCCAGGTCCTCGGCATGGAGGAAGCAATCACGCGTCTCAAGCTTGCTGCTGATGCAGGAGCCGACGTTTGCTTCATCGAGGGCGTCCGCAGCGCGGAGCTGCTCACGGCCACAATCGAAGCCCTGGCGCCGAAGCCGGTGCTCGTCAATGTTATCTCCGGTGGTCTTACTCCCTCCTTCACCACGCAGCAGGCAGAAGCCCTAGGGGCCAAGATCATTAGTGAGTCTACATCTGAGCACGATTTATGGCAGGCTTGTGACTGAGCGATTTGGTCAGTCTTCTCTCTCGTTTCTTGCGTTGCCGCCGTGCATGGAATCAGGGCCGCAATGCAGTCCCTCAAGAAGACGGGAACTGACTTCAGCTCCGCACGCGGAATGGACCCGAAGGCTTTTTTCGAAGTTATGGGTGAGTACGGTCGGACCACTGCCAGAACATTTGACTCATTGTACCGGTAGGTCTAAGCGATATCATCAAGCTCGATGCTCAGGCGGGCGGCAAGGCATTCGAGGTCGTCTGAGACATCCTGCCCGAACGATCTATCCCATGGGTCTTTAAGTGAATGTCCTTCTGTTAGTTCTGCAAGTGGGCCGGAGACTCGAGCGGCCGTGCCACAGGGTTAATTCACACACACATCATGTTGTATAATTTAGATGCCGATTTTGTTGATTCTTTGCTGCTATAGAGCAGTCTATCAAATGCGACACGATGAACCATCATGCACGGACGAGTATGTGCTATTGATGTTCGGCTTGGTGAGAGGGGACACTGGCATAGATCCTTGACGGCATGAGACAATTAGCACGGGGTGGCAATGGCCTCGGGAAGGGGGATGTAACTTCGTGAGAGGTAGAGGTCAGAGTCGTGTGTTGCGCGGCCATACTGTATGGATAAAGAACACCCCGGCGCCGCCCAGCCTAGCTTAAATTCGTACTAGGTACTGTACGCTTTGAACATTACCGCTTTATTCGGCCAGGACACGTCTAGGACGTGGTCCGTGTGTCTCTGGAGTCACGCGCGTTCTCTGCCCGAGTTGAGAGTCTGCTTCCTCGGCTCACGTGAATGAATGTTCCAAGGAAGGAATATACAGGAAGGTGAACGATAGGTGAACAATACGACAGTGCAGAACGATGTAGATCTTGGGAGCAGAGGGTTCAACTTAAGGGCTTGCATGTCACCAAACGTCCGCGCCCCCAGAGGTCGTGGCTAGAGCGATACAAGGAGTCAAGACTAGGGGAGGATCCACGAAAGGAATCCTAGCGATCATTCCTTAGTACGAGCACGCTTAGAGAACGATCCCTGCCCAGTCAGTAGAACCGAGGAGTCGATGGTGGATTCTAAGTTGCGCTTCATCCCGAGGACGGTGTCCACACCGCGCCTGTATTTCTCTGGGAGCTGATCTGGAACGCGGTCCGCGAATTTGGGCCAACCTGCATTCTTCCCCATATGCTTTGCAAACAATGCCACCATCTCTCCATGGTCCGCAAGTCCATTCGCTAAAGCACGTGTCTCGTAGTCACTTCTGCTCGCAGACGCTTCATGGACGGAAGGACGCGTGGACGAGACTTTAGAGGCCTTTTTGTAAGCCGCTGATTTGGTGAGCATGAGGTACAGGGACTGGCGCGCGTCTTCTATGTCATCCTCAGCAGACGCCGTTGTGTCCGTTCGAGCGATCGATTGCCCTGAGCCAGCCTTGGTCGTCTCTTCGGGAACATGAAGGGAGTAATGAGCTTTCAAGCGCGCTAAGAAGTCGGAGAAGACGATGTTAATATGGTGAGGGACAGGTGGGTGGACTTTCTGATCGGCGGTAGCGGGTTGGGCACCTCTATCGGTAGGGGACAACTCTTCAGGGCTTGTGTTCTGGGGGTTGGAGCGGCAGTCGGTTTCGTGTCCAGTTTGTGTACCTTGCTGCGGCTCGAAGAAAATGAGGGAGTTGTAGCGCAACGTTTTCAACGTCCCGCTCCTCATTGCAGCCATTTTGTCCCCGCCGCCGTAGTATACCCCATTCGCCTCCACATATCCATCGAAGTATGCATCCATGAACTCGCCGACGTTCTCACAGTTGTGCGGAAGGAAGCGAATGGCGAAATAAAGCATGAGGTGGAAGAACGATTCCATATCGTCCTGGACTATGATCCGCTTGCTTGGGTTACCCAATGCACTGGCTGACGTGAACTGCCACGTTCCCTGCATGGCATTTTCAGTACCAGAGATGGGTTACGAGGAGAACGTACTCACCGTCCGGTCGGGTTGGCGCGGCGTGTCCTTAGCTTCCTGTCCACCAACCCTCTTCGCGAGCTCCCAATCAGCGAGAATGCCCATTCGCCGTTTCTTGAGCCTGCCGTTGATCGTCTCTTCGATGGGGCATATAAGAACATTCCCTGCGCTAATGTCTCGGTGCAGAAGATTCTTGCCAGCATAGGCTTGTCCGTGGGCTGTATATTCGGTGAGAAGGGAAGCATAATTTAATATCTAGAGGGTTGGCCCACCATCTATGCATAACGCGACGAGTCCGACCAGCTCGGAAAAGGAGAGGAACTCGCTCATTGAAAGACAGACCTCCTTGACAACAAGTCGGTAATGACGGTGGGTCTTCAAAGTGCAGTCTTCGGGCTTCGCGTCACCATGCTTTAACAGCCACACTGTTTGAGATACTGTGACTTGTGTAGCAACATCGCCGTGGCATAACAGTGTTGGTACGCCAACAACGGGCCCTCCACCGCTATTGTCGTTCAGCTCTGCTAAGATCCTCCCTTCTTGTTCAATGCGGTCGTGCGCGACACGCCAGGCGTCCTTCAAGTAGACGAACGGTCCGTCTTTATCAAGAGCATCGATAGCCACATATGTTCGAGTACCGCGGCCTGACAGGCTTGCAGCAGTGGTGTGAGGTTTGCCGACTAGGAAGTCACGGTGACCACGCTCGTCATGCACGGTCAAACGCCAAAAAGGAGCATCCTTGTCTACCATCTTGTAGGTCTTCTTGCCGGCAGAGTCTTCGATGGATTCCGCAATCGTGACCTTAAGCGAACCCTTGAACATGAGACGTGCATGTTCGCCAACAACAAAGCCTTCTCGGTTCTTCAAAGGCGTCGCCGCTCGCGCGTGCATAAGTCGGAAGTCGGCACTACCAGGGAGAACACGGACTGCAGTGGGATCATGACCACGCTGCGCGGGCGTCATCCGTCCAAACCGCCAGAGGAACTGCGTGAGCTTCTCGGGCTCCTTCGTGTAGTCGAACTTGTGCGTGACCAGCACGCCCGACCGATCCCAGCGGATCAGGCGAGCCATAGCGCCGAGAATCAACAGCATGAAGTGGTGCACCCGGTGCTGATTGTCGAAGACAAGCACGGCGTAGCACATGATCTGACCACGTACGTCTTTGCGCGTGATCGCTGAAGCCTCGGGGTTGTTCTTCCTGTCGTCGAAGGGGTCCTGCTTAGTGGTGTCGGTCTTGCACTCGATGGAGAGCTCGATGGAAGACCACGAGGTAGAGTCCTGAGGTGCATTGCCACGAGGGTAGAGCCCACCATCGATCTTCTGATTCGACGCTACAGTTCCATCACCTTTGTGAGGGGTGGACGCAGGAATGTCGTGAGGGAGAAGCCACTCTCGATTGAAGGCGGCAACCTGTAAGGAAATTAGGCGATGCTCATTGAAAGACAAATCGACAGTGATCCACGTACCAGGGGGCCATACATATTGGATTCGATGTCCTGAGGGATGCCAGTGAAGTCCACCGCTTTGAATGCCTCGACAGGTTCCGTCTCTCCTGGCGGCGCCGGGATGAATCTGTTCATGAACTCCTCGAGGGAAATGAGGATGGTCTTTCCGGTCATGCTGAGTCGGATGTCGCGACGCTTCTTATCTACGTTTGGAGTCCTTTCCGATGCGAAGGCGCCTGCTAACGAGTCGTGAAGGGACTTCCTGCCCACCGGTGACGCGTCGTAGTATGTGGTGGGGGGTTTATGGACAGGAAGAGACTGGTCGCCGCCAGCGTCAGAGCTGCCAGTGCTTCCTGCGGATTGTTGGGCGAGGACGTGAGAGGTGTCGGCGCGGGGACTGGGGGTGCGAGGGGGCGGTGTGCGATATCCAGGCGGCGTGCTAGGGGTAGGGAATCTATCCAGACCCGCGTTAGACGAGTTGTTAGACATTGTGAAGCAAAGAATCAAGGATCGAGTGAGAGGCAGAGAGGAGGGGATAAGAGGAGGGAGGCGGGGTGGTGGTGGTGGTAATGGTTGAGAACACGTACGCGGAGCGGTGGCCGGGTTCAAATACGGCGGCCGTATGGTTTAGCTACCAACTCGTGTCTAAGCGAGTTAATCTGTGGCTGAATGTTCGATCGATACGTGCACCTGAGGAGCAGAACTGGGCATGAGGTCGCTGGCGCTTGCAGAGGGGAACAAAGGAATCAGTCGGAGTTGAACCAGATCGGCTGGATGAGCCGTGTGAGCGCTATAACAAAAGAGATTCAACCTCTGCGTGAGCCATTGTAAACAGTCTTAGAATACAGGAAGAACCTACGCCCGTGTGGAGTGTTAGTACACGGCCTGAACTGCGTTTTCAATGCCAACTCCGGTCAACAGCCAGCTGAGCGTCTGTTGCTCCTCCAAAATGTGACCTTGTCACTTTGTCACTGCTCGTGCTCCCTCTTGCGGTTTCCAGTGGCTGTGTCCTGGTTCATGCCAGTGAAGTAATCCTCATCATCCGAGCATCTGTCGATTTTGCACGTCTCAGCTTGCACTCGGGCGACATACTTAGTTACTCGAGGCTCAGGATGAAGAGCGCTCGCGTCTTCGGAGTCGAGTTTCCTTCTGCAGGTCTTGCACTCAAATTGCGACCGGCGTTTCCTGCCGAGTGAGGTGTTTCCGGAAGGATGTATGTTCCGGGTCGACACTTGGGGAAGGGTCTTGACACCATAGTATGACTTCGGAGAAAGATGTGCGTGCGGGCTGTCTAAAATGATCTTGCAGATCGGCGAAGTAGCCGTGCTTGCAGCGGCGACCACCAAGACGGAGGTGTTGATGTGATCTCGGAAAGACTCCAGGCTCAAGATGAGCGCCCTTCTTTTTATCTCGACGCGAAACACTTTCGCCAAAATGGACGTTGCACTTCGACGTAACGCATAGCTTTGGCAGTGTCCCGAGTCTCTCATCTCATCTCTCGAGTGCCATCTGTGCTCCTCTCATAGTCCGCTCCTCCCACTCTCCTCTCTTCCATGTATACTCGATGTATACTCTATCTGTGAGACATTGCCTGTCACCTCATCTCATATCCTCTGTGCTGGCCGACGACTCGGATCCGCTTGTCTTCTGACATGACCTTGTCTGTCCATAGGCCAGAATCCCCCGATTCTACACTGTGATCAGCCCATTGCTGACTGATAGGCCCTCGCTGCAACAGCTTATGTAGGTATAGGAAGGGCAAGGACAAGTGGATGATTGTTGGGAAGATGAGCGAGGGTACAATATGGTTTGCAGCCTTTCGTCCTCAACCACAAAACGCCGATGAGGATAACGAGCGAGGTCGTCGTACTCCGGTATGACGAACAGGAGCAGACAAACTATGGAGGTGCAGGCATCGAAACGTCATAATAGCGAAGTTAGATACCTATATAATGATGCTGAGTCTGCTGGTATCTTTGCATATGGACGAGTAAAAGAGAATGAGAGGTTCAGATGGTATCAAGAATAGAGGCACAATTTTGTTAGATGATAAGGAAGAGTGAATAGACAGGGAACATGCGGTTGACTGCTAAGGAGGCGACGTATAGACTGCGAAGAAGGAAGGTAGTAGATGTCCTGGAGGCGGGTGGTAGTCCGGGGCTTAATGGATACCGCGGCTGCGCTTGGAAGGCGGCTCATCCCTTTCCATCCGCGTCCGTCTGAGATTGCGCTTCGATCCGAGAGCCGTTTCGTTGCCGCATTTTTGGGCAGCTGGTCTGAAATGTGGTCCACGTAGGTGGGCCAGGTATCGGAGTTGATATGAGACGAGAGTGACGAGACCATGGGTCTGTGGTCGCCAAGCTTCGCCGCCAGGTCCGCTAAATCCTTCTTCTGCTTGTCCGTCGGTGCCGTTGAGGCGATCGAAGAGTCTTTCGATGTGAACGCGGGAGTGTCAGGACCCATAGCGACGTGCCTGACTCGGAGGCGTGCGATTGAGCGCTTCTCAAGAGAGGCCGCGCGAGGAGCTTGGAAAGTGCCAGCCATCGTGCTCTGCGCAGAAGCCGTTTTGGACGTTGTGCTTGGCGTAAAGTAGAGAGTGTAGTGTGCCTTGATGCTTTACAATAAGCCGGAGAAGATTGCGTTGATGGGATGCAATTCGAGAGGTTCGTTAGGTCCATCAGCGGTGACAGGAGACTGTGCGACTACGGGACAGACGAGGGACGAGTTGCGGGAGGAATCGACGCTCTCGTCCGATGATGCGCAGCGTAGGGAGATAGCGATACTACCTAAAATATACTGTGAACGATCAAGTACCTCCGAACGCTAGCTCTGAAAAGGGTGCGAGGAGTCCTGGTGTGTCCCAAATGGTCACTGGAAAAGATCGACTCAGTTAAGGTGAGGAACGAGTAGAATGTGACTGCGATGAATCTAAAAACGCTGCGACCAAATCCGATGGCTTTCGACCGACCGACAAATTGAATCAAACCATGGCGACACGGTGCGGTTCGACAGAGGGTGACGACCAAAGCTATGCGACTTGACAAAGGACTGACGATAACCTGAAGTGACTCGACTAAAATTGATGATAGCGACGAGGTCACGACGAAGATGATGAAAACTGACGAAGACGACGACGAGACGATGCGGCTAATCGACTAGGACGCAGGTGACGCAGACGGTAACACAGACTCGCAGAGACGCAGGGAATCGCAGGAGACGCAGAGACAAACGCAGATGAGGTAGACGCAGACTCAGAGGCCGACGCAGAGGGTCCAAAAACGCAGGGGTCTCCTCTTCATACTTTCTTTTTGTACAGACGGAGTGTACGACAAGCTCTCTGTCGCGCTCGCAGGCCGTGAGAAGGCGTGGTGACGCGACACGAAGAGGATCTCGCGAAGGACAGGTTACGAGTCTCTGTCGATTGCAAGAACACTACTGTAAGCTCTACAGGTGGACCAGGTTTTTATAGAGAAGGGAGCCAGCCACTGATGAGAAACTATATAGCAAATGACGGAAAGAGGTCGGGGCAATAGAAGGAAAGCGCCCTCTTGGCAAGACCAGGCCAGGAGCGGGAGAACTGATAAGGAAAGTATACGAAGCGCCGACGTGAGCGGCTCGGTCGTTACACTCTCGAACTATATACGAAGCGCCCGACAGTCCGAATGGATTCAAGACCTGCCCCTATTGCTGTATGCTAATCGTTCTCCTCCTCCCTACTTGTTCAACTTCACACTGTACGGGCATCGACGACCCTCCTTCCTGCACTGGCACCAGACAACTCAGCGATATCATTCCACCCGCAACGAGTCCTATTAGCACTCTCGGTGCTTATGAGGTCAATCGGCGAGACAACACTGTGCGACACAAGTACCGGTACTCGTAGATGTGACTAGATGGAAACATCGGTTTGACAACTCGGAAAAACTTTCATCGAGCATGTACTAAGGGGACAAACCTAACCAAGGATGGCGATGAGAGTGACCCCGCGTAGATATATCCTAGATGACCCTTATAGACGTAACATCCGAGCAACGGCTACATAATCGTCAAGGGAGGATCCTACCCATACAATCGCAGCCGGAGAGCACCATCGTCAATTGATAGGTCGGGACAAGAGCTCCTTGTGCACGTTGAAGTATCTGCGCGGGTATCATCAGCCCTGCCCATTCGTAGCCAGCCGACGGTTGCACTTACCGAACGACCTGGCCGATTTCGCGACACGTCCCGACACCATGCTCGTCCCAGCTGACGACCCACCTGCCCAATACGCCCCCGTCCGCTGTTTTAGTCTCCGCGATGGTCTCTTCCCTAGGAATGAGCCCCTCCGCGCGCGCGTTCTCGACCTCCTGTGGCGAGAGCCGGAACGCCTCCGCGAGCTCCCAGGTCGCGAAGGGCCTGCTCGTGGGCACTAGGAACGCCGTGTCGTACACCGTAGTGACGCGCTTCTTTAGCCCCAGAGTAAGCGTAGTCATCTCGACAGCGCGCCCGCTTCCCGCTGCCTGTGTACCGTGTGGCTCCAGCCAGCGTAAAGTGGTGACGTAGGGCCGGCCGCACCATGCGACGAGCGCGGTCGAGACGCCGCTGGTCGCCATCGCGATACCGGCAAGCGCAGCACGGCCGACGAGCGGTACACTCGATGTGGTCTCGAGTACGAAGATGAAGGGCGTGAGCGCGAAGGTGAGGGTGAGCGAGGATAAGGAGAGGATCTTTAGCCGACGGAACGTCGTCGTCAGAGGCCCGTGGTATTCTTCCTCTATCTGCGCGGAATTACTGGCGGTATGCGCGTCGGACTTGGGCGGTGTGGGTGTCGAAGCTATCGAGTCTGTTGCAAGAAGCCTTCGTCCGAGTGGGATGCGAACGCGCTGGAGCCTCGCTGAAGGGGGCGTTTTTGATTGAGAAGAGCTTGAGAGGCATCTCCTAAACAGCGATAGCGCTTCTCGTCGTGGATATTGGAAGCTGAGAATGGGAAGGCAAGCTACCCTCATGGTGGGCATCGCGCGGGATGGCGGAGGAGAGCAAAGGCGCGGCGCGGAGCGCGCACAAAGTCGCGTCGCGTGGTCGGCGCGATGCGCGTCTTCCCGGCTCAACCTCGACCTTGACCTTGACCTCGACCTCGACCTCGACCCAGGCTCGTTCACGCCACCATGGACCTCCCAATCTACTATTCGCGGGCAGAGTACATTGAGACGGTTGGTAAATGACGCTTCAAGCGCATGTACCTAGATCCTTAACTAATCTCACAACACGCAGGACACGGGCAACAAAGTCTCCCGCAGGGCGACTATCTCGGGCCCGCAGAATATCATCCTAGGAGGAAAGACCATAATTTCGAGTGGCGCAATCATACGAGGAGACCTGCGTAGAACGGGCCCCGGTCATGCCGTGGTGATCTCTCTAGGCAGATACTGTTTAATCGGAGAGGGCTGCGTCATGAGGTAAGTATGCCTCCGTCGTTCACCATGTGGGATGTCGGATTCTATGTGCCCATCTATAGACCGCCCTACAAGACTTACCGGGGTAACTTCAACTATTACCCGATGAAGATAGGAGACCACGTACACATCGGCGCGAACTCCATCGTAGAGGCTGCAACAATTGGGAACCATGTGGAAATAGGCAAAAATTGCATCATAGTACGTTTGCGAACCGCACGTTCAAGAGTCTCGGGCTGACCAGCGACTTGCCGCACAGGGAAAGTTCACCATCATCAAGGATTGCGCAAAGATAGCCGACAATACGGTCATACCACCTAATACCGTCGTTCCTGCGTTAGCGTTATTTGCCGGGTCTCCGGGTGCGTAATGTCGAAGTACACATAAACCTTGGACTGAGGTTCTGATCCCTTCTCTCAACGTATAGGACGGTTCATCGAGGATTTGCCCGAATCCACGCCGGAGATGGTTGAGGCGCAGACCAAGCAATACTACACCCGGTTCCAGCCGCTCCCGACCGAGAGGTAGCCATTTGGATAGTCAGCGATTCGACATCTCCAGCTATACCCCGATTGTACCAACTTAATACCTCCTGATACCCATCGTGTAACTTACCATGCGCTTCGCCATGCTCATCGATCCAAGCTCATGCGCTTTGCATGACTTCCGGAGCCTCGTGCAGGTTCCGAGCTTGGCCCCTATAACTCTCTGCTGTCCCATGTAGACCATGAGGACCCTTCTTGTGCTTTAATGAAAGTCATTTGTAGCTATAAAACGTGCGCTACATACCATCTAGAACCGTGGTTCCGTCCCTCGAGAGGGTAAGAATGAGACAAAGAGGAGGGAGCGCCCGGAACTGCTGTACTGTATGCGGTCATCGATTTTTCGCCGAGCGCCTCGCAAAGTGGCTGGAGCCCGACCGAGCAGCCTTCCTCCATCTTTCGCACAAACCGCTTCGACTTCGACCGCCACGACCTCCGCTTGACGCCAATGCTGTTCTATAAATCTAGCTAACGTCTTGCCCAAGCTATCTTGGTCGCCAATCGCCCGGATCCTCCTCTGCTTGCTTCCTCTCGCCGTGCTCGTTGATCTCGGACCATCAGACCCTGCGGCACTCTGACATGCCTTCGCTGCCAGGCCGCCTTCTCGACAAATCCAAGCTCGCTGACTTTCAGGCGTACATCGTACGGCACCTCAACTTCTATCGCGTTCATCTCCTGTTCTTGTGAGTGTCCGTTCTTTGTAGTGCTGCGAGTTCCGCCTTGGGCCGAGGGGAGCGCGCGGGCGGCGTTTCAGCGATTGGACCGTCCTCCCGACAAGAAAGGGTGGTCACGCTGAGGCGTCGTCGCTTGTCGTCGAGTTGTTGAGCGTTTGGTGTCGTTGTTGGTTGTGGGACGCGGGTGAAGGCGCAAGTTTCGTGTCCCTTGAGCGTGGTCAGCCGTAGCACGAACGCGGTATAGATTCCGGTGCCAGCGCAAATGTTCCGGTTTGTCGCGACATCGTGGCCGGTGCCCATGCTCTATGGCACGCTGCGTCGATGGGACGTACGACCCAAGAACACATGCGCTTGGCCATGACAACCTTGCTGACCTTCGGGTTTGGTGCAAGGCTCCTGTCGGACAGCAATTGTGTGCCGCTGTTAGCGTAGCCAAGATACGCTATGATATTGTCATCGTTCGGAATGCGCCGATGGTGCGATGGATACAGCGTGCAGCATGTCAGAGACATGAGGCAATGACCTCGCGAGTATCCTTACCGCATAGATCATTCCCTTCCGATGAGAACCGTAGGGTTGTGCTGCTCATCGGCGTCCCGATAATGTCCACAAGTTCGACGGAGGAGTATAGGTGTGGCTGGAATCTATCATGTGGATCTCATTCTCTCTCGCACCGTGGATTCTCGCCCGCAATGAAGTATACTGACACGCATTCGCAGCACGTTCACCCCCTTAATCTTCTCCGGGATTTTCTACGCCAGCAATGGCGAATTCCACATCGACTACATCGACTGTCTCTACAACTGCGTCAGTGCGATGACGGTTTGCGGCCTGGCGACCGTGGATCTGAGCAGCCTTACGTCCTTCCAACAAGCCTTGCTGTTTATCCAGATGTGTCTCGGTAGCCCGGTAGGCAGCTTCTACTTGCCAGACGACTGTGCGAGAATGCTCATGTGTGCCAGGTGGTGGTGTCGTGGACGATGGTCTACATCCGAAGGTAGGGTTATCCTTCACCGTCACCTTGCTTCCATTCCAACAGTATCCGTATGCAGGAGCTTCTTTGCACGGAAGTTTCAACGCATAGTGGAGGCCGAGTTAGCACGGCGCGCAGCACGTAAGATGCACGCTCCGGTCAATGTGAAGATCGAACCATGGTGGCAGAAGCTGTGGACGATGTTGAAGTGGCGGAGAGGGACTCGCCTGCGTTCCTTCAGTGACATCTCCGTGCAAGAGGTTGGGCCGGTGAAGACTCGCGGGCGGATACACCTCCGCCCCGACATGATCCGTCGTGTAGAGGGGGCGCCGAAGCTCGTCGACCCATCCGGATGGATAAGCGAACGCGTCTCTGAGCAGCAGAACCAGGACGACGCGTCTCCTCACCGGAAGAGCGAGCGGGATGACCATCGGCGGCCCTCAACGTCTGCTGCGTCCAGCTCTGTGATGCATACCCATAGCGCGGACAGTGAGAACAAGAGAGAGGATGCGCACGCGCAGGAGGGCGAGACAGCGTACGTCTTATACTTGGCGAGCCCCCGACATTAATGCTGAGAAGCCCCTTTGAAGCGGCGAGCGCCCACCAGCGGAGACGTCGCCCCGGAACGTGACGACCGCTTTGAACCGTGCGTGATCATGCACCCTGCACTGACTTGAATCTGAGAGGTTCATCCGCAGACGGCACAACACCGATATTACGCACGCAGACTATCAATCGTCCGGCGACTCGAGGACCGCAGCTCGCACACACTCAGACTGTCGAGTTCGCGGCCACACCTGCGCCACATCGTCGGTCCCTCTCCATGGAGCGGAGGTTCAGCCGAATCCCGCAGTCTCCAGCCGAATCAGACACCGAGCACGAGCGACGTGAGTTTCTCTCGCTGTGCGTAATTCAGCCATTCACGCCCGCGTTAGGATCCATGGCTCGGCCGACGATGTCACGTACGAGGATATCGAACCCTACAATGTCAAGGCCGACGATGTCCAGGCCGACGATTTCCAGGCCGACGATGTCCAGGCCGACGATGTCCAGGCCGACGATGTCGCGTCCAATGTCTATGCCGCGCACGGGCACGATCACCACGTCTGGTTCGCAAGGATTCGCCCCCAGGCGCAACGTGCACAAAGGTTTCGGGGGCTTTCCCATGCCGCACGAGATCCTGTCCCGCCTTTTCGGGCGGGCCTTCCCGCAGCTGGAGCGCAAGCTGACGCGCACGATTACCATTCCTCGTACTCGGACGATTGCGTCTGAGCGCGGAACGTTGCCGCCGGGTACACGGCCTGTGCCGTACATCTCGTTCGAGGCCGTCGTGGGGCGGAATTCCGTGTTCCAAAGTCTGACCCGCGAGCAGCTTGAAGAGCTCGGTGGCGTAGAGTATCGGGCCCTCACTGCTCTCCTGTGGATCGTCGCTGCGGTACGTTGGGGTCATTACGTTGCACCGAACAACGTCTCTAACGGTCATTCCATGTGTAGTATCATATTGGCTTGCAGCTCTTGGCCTTCGTAGTCATCGCCCCATACATGTCGATGAACCGCTGGAAGGCCGACTTCCTTCCCCCGGCTCTGCACAGACCTATCTCTTCTACATGGTAAGCTTCGGCGTCCGGTTGACATGCGAGCGCTGGGGAGGCTGAATGGCTGTCTAGGTTCTCAGCATTTCAAGTCGTCTCTTCGTACACGAACACCGGCACGTCTCTTGTCGACCAATCTATGGTCCCGTTCCAGCAAGCATACCCTATGATCGCCTTCATGATATTACTAATTTTGGCTGGCAATACCGCATTTGTGAGTACTCTTCCACTCGCTTCTCTCTGGAATGTGCTCATAGAGCTCTCTCGCTAGCCTGTACTGTGAGTTTTATCATCTCCTTCAATGCAAACTTTTCGTTGCTCACTGTGATTCGTCTGCTACAGACTACGTTTCCAAATGTGCGTCACCTTCTCAATTCATCTTTCCGCCTGATTCGCTCATGTCCGTCTTCCAGCTGGATTCTCACCAAGGTGGTTCCAAGAGGATCTCGCTTGAATGAGACACTCCACTTTCTCCTGGATCACCCTCGTCGGTGCTTCATATACCTCTTCCCATCTCACCAAACATGGTTCCTCCTCATCATCCTCTTTGCATTGAAGTACGTCCTCGATGCGCGTAACCTCCGTGTAGCCCAGCTGACACCGGTGCTCTCTCAGTGTAACAGATTGGTTCTTCTTCCTTGTTCTAGATATCGGCAATCCTGCCGTAGACAGCATACCGCTTGGTGTAAGATTCATCATTGGGTTGTTGCAGGCAGCTGCCGTGCGCGCTGCCGGTTTTGCAACAGTGTCATTGGCTGCCCTGGCACCAGCCGTAAAGTAGGTATTCGGAACATTTGGAGCGATGCAGTACTCATGGCTCCTTCAGGGTTCTTTACGTGCTGATGATGTATGTCAGCGTCTGTGAGTCACCTTTCTCGCGAACGTCTCTCAACCTATTGCTCATCCGAACGCCGTCAGACCCAATCGCTATGAGGTATGTTCACTACTTCCGTCGTGGATCCCAAGTGTCAACGTTGCTGCAGTGTGCGATCCACAAACGTCTACGAGGAGAAATCATTGGGCATCTTCCCCGATGAGGACGATCTCACTCCAGATGAAGCATTCTCTTCGACTGCCGGAAACCGCGCGAGCGTATGGGGACGATACCTCGCCATGCACGCGCGTAAACAGCTTTCATTCGGTTCGTGTCTTGGTATGCGACGTACTCAGTGGCGAGGCAGGCTGACGTTTCGCTTCAGATATGTGGTGGTTGGGTCTGGCTCTGTTCCTCGTGTGCATCATTGAGGTGAGTCATCCGCCCGTCGGCCCCACGATGTCCATGCTGATTTCAGAACAGAAAGATGGTCTGGAAGACCAGTCGAACAACGACTGGTTCACCATCTTTAACATCGGTGGGTCCTGAATCTTAGCGACTCGATCTCTGCTCATGATCCTCTCTACCTCGACCCTAGTTTTCGAACTCGTGTCTGCGTACGGTACCGTCGGCTTGAGTCTTGGCGTGCCATATGTAAGCTGCAGCTCCGGAGTCCATGTGGCGTGGAATATCTCTTACGCACTGACAGGCAAACTATTCATTCTCGGGAGCTCTGCGCCCTCTGTCAAAGCTCATCATCTGCGCTGTAATGCTTCGTGGTCGTCATCGCGGTCTCCCCGTAGCCATCGACCGCGCCGTAATGCTACCTTACGAGTTCAAGGAGGGCCTCCAAGACGGATACGGCGAGGAGAACTATGGTGACTATGCTATGGAGGATTACGAAATGACGCGTACCGGCACTGTGGAGAGCGCGTCGGAGGATGGCCGCGATGTCGATACGGGCCGTCGCTACCAGGACCAGCAGGATGGCCAGACAGGGATGGCTGATGAGCCTAAGGCGCCCGTGGACGGTGCCACACAGCACTACCAGCAGCAGGTTGGAGTCCAGGGGGAGGAGGATTGCTCGACGGAGCAACAGGCTAGCGGACACTAACTTCCCAAGAGGGGAGTATAGATTTTCACCAACATAGAGGAAGTCGGCCGCGACTACTACAATGGACAATCCTAGCACCTTACCATCATATCGTTATTTTTGTCTTGTTATCATGCATCGCCTTGCAGCGCTATCCATTAGATTTGTCCCTTGTCGATGCCTGATCTGAAGGACTTTGGAGTGGATGAGGCGAGCGTGAAACGGTGCTGACTCCGCGCAAACCGACATACTTGCACGTAGCCTGGTGACTGGCTGAGTCAAGCGGGCTTCTATACGTAGCAGAACGGATATAGTTCACGATATGTGATGGTACATTTATACAGTAGATATGGAGCTGTTCACTTGGAGAGATACGGCACAGGTAAAGAAAGACAGGCTTTGAGCAGTCAGATGTCTGGACATTTACAAGGATAATGGGAATGGGGTGAGGATTATACAGCGGTACAAGGGTGGAGATGATGTCGAGAACACTGTCGGGCTGCTTGATGACGCTACGCCCCTTAGGGCGCTGTCGGGTGCTGTCCACCGCCCGATAGTGAGCCGCCAGTGGACCCGTCAGCATGTTCGCCCGTATAGATCTCTGGAAAGGAAGTGGTGGGGAAGAACTGTCGCGAGCCGGTAGTATGTCTGCCTCGCTAGACGACGACATGGAGGGTGAACTGGAACGGGTTCAACAGAATGGATAGGTGAGGGTGATTGTCAAGTTCCGATTCCAGACGTAAATGAGATTGCAAAGAGACATGACTACGGTTGGGACGTAGCACACCGGCCCCGCTTCCTAGCCGGCAGTTCCTGGGATTCCGACTCGTCGGGTGCGCTCCGCTTGTTTCCGGGCACCTCCGTCTTTCGTGGTGTGTACTCGAAGGAGAGCCGGGAGGGTGTCGTTCTGTCATTTTCGGGCCATTTCGAGTTTAGAGATTGGCGGAGAAAGCCGAGCATTGTACTGTAACTTCTGACTTGCGGTGCAAACACGTCCACAAACTCTTCCCATGTGCGGGTCGCCAGGTCGATCGCCTTCATTGGACGGTTGAACAAGTGGTGCTGCCAACGGCGAGATATCGAACCGAGAGCAGTCGGAGGCGTAGTAGCGCTGCCCCTGCTGTTTTCGAGTGTATCCTCTGATTCTTCTTCGAGTAGCTGGTAGTGCGCATTGAACAGCCTCAGCAAATTGGTGATGACAGGCTGGAGAGGGTGCAGCTTCTCTTCGGGTATGCTTTGGGCTGCTGTAGCCCCGGATTCGTTCAACGTAGGAGCATTCGGGCTTCGCAGAATGGTGATATCTTCGCGGTCGAGTGTTCTGAGTCTCCCTGTTTGCATCGTGAGCTGTTTCAGCATGCTTGCGGTGTAATGCGACCCCTCCACATGGACAGCAGATTCGAAGAAGTCGTAGATAAACTCTCGCACATCGCGACATGTGTTGTGCAAGTGAAGGACCGCACAATAGATGAGCACGAGCAGAAACGACTCCAGCTCGTCCGCTATCTCGGTGTGGAGCTCGTTCTGAGACAGTGCGCGAACGGACATGAAAGGGAATGTTCCCTGAGTCTCTATCAGCGATTCTGCATAATTGTGAACAGGGAATAGCCTTACCGCTTGACTGGGATGCAATTCCGAATCGTCTGTCTCTCTGTCATCGAGCGGCTTGGAGAGCTCCCAGTCAATGAGGAGCCCTTGGTAGCCCTCAATTACCCCGTTGTTGCTATTGGGCACAATCACGATGTTATCGAGACTGATATTACGATGCATGACTCGTGCAAGAGCGTAAGCATCTCTGTGTGCTGTAAGACAAGTAAGGCTTCATTCTTCACCAGCCAGAATAACACGAACATACCAACTATCGCATCCGTCACGGCCGCAACAAGAATTTTGCCTCGAGGGAACTCTTCCAATGGAACTCCTATCTCGCGAACGACGACACGGTAGTGCTGAAGTGTCCGCATACCGCTCGTATCATCTTCGTCTTCAGGCGCCGCTCGTCTTGTTGGAGTGTTCCAAATCTGCGAAAGCGTGCGTTGCCCAATCAAATCGCCGTGGCACACCAATGTAGGCACATTGGGGACGTGTTTGTCGTTCAGGTACGGAAGGATGTCGCCCTCCCGCCCCCTCCGCTTGTCCACCACTCGCCAGCAGTCCGTCAGGTAGACGAGACGAGAACCGGCCCGAAATTGTGAGTCTGAGACGTCGAGCGCGATGTATCCTCGAGTGGCTTGACCGATCATGCCGTACTGCGCACAGATCGGCATGCCAACTAGGAAGTCCCTCCTGCCTTGGTTACTGTCGTCAACCGTGAGCCGCCACGACGGCCAGCTATCCGTGAGTGTTCGGATGAAACGCCTCGCAATGTAGTCATGGTCGGCCAACGCTTGCGAGCTCCCCTTCGCCTGCCATGCCTTGAGGAGCTCGTGATCCTCGCTGCCTGGGAGAATGCGTGTAGCCAAAGGATCATGGCCTCGCACCTCCGCGGACACGTGCGCTACCTGCCAGAAGAAGCTGCTGAGCTTCTCGTGTTCTCGCTTATAGTCAAACTTGCGTGAGAATACGTCGCCCGACCGGTCCCATCTACCGAGTCGAGTGAAACTGCCGATGACAAGGACAGTGAAGAGATGACTGCGCTGCTGTCGATCAAATGCCTCGCTCGCACAACGAGTCAAGTAGTCTAATGTGTTGCGACTGCCGGGGTCCTGGCCAAACGGATCGTCTTCCGCCTGCCGGCATACGACGAGTACTTCAACCGATGCCCAATCGAAACAGATCTGCACACCTCGCAAGACGGGAGAATCCTTCGCGCACATTGCGCAACTGGCAGAGTCGACATCCAAGTTGTTCGACGAAGTCTCGGCACTGCTGAGCATAAAGTCCCCTAGGATGTTCGCTTTGTTGATGGCATGCATCTGGCCCATGCGATTGTCGTGAGCACTGGGACTATCCTCGGTTAATCAGACACGTACGAATTGGAGTAAAATCTCGGCGTCGGTATCATTGGATGAGGTGGGCACATTGTCGAACAGTCCCCGACATGATTTCATCTCATGGTCTCCGCCGACAGGTACAAGAAACTCTGCCATCCACTGTTCATACGGAAGGCTGGACAGCTTCAAACTCATGGCTATTGCAGATTGCGTCAAGATGCGTTCCAAGTGTCGATGAAGGAAGCTAAGAGTATGTCTCCGCAAGTTGTGGATGGTGATGGCGGTTGCCCGCTCGGCTTAGCCACCTGCAGGTTGGAGAGGTTTGAGTTCGAGTCAGACTTGCCGAGGTACGTTCTACGTGCCGGGTAGTCCGAATACAAAAGTAGAAGGAAAGCGAGTGTGGTGTCACGTCGTTGAATTCAAATGAACGCAGAGGGATTTTGTCGCAATGGGTAGTCGAGTGGTTGAGAAGAGACAACAAGTCGGACCTGCAAACCTTGCAATCCGTGAATCTGTCACACTGTCACACTACCCTCCGCTGGATACCCAATGCGGAGAAGAGTGACTCATTGTCACATCTCGGGGGCCGCAACGTCACTCCTCGTGGACTACGGTAAGTACTTGGGCACAATACAATTGTCTGCATATTCTTTGCTATGTACAATCATAAGTAATCACCACGACCAAATGATAGTGATTGAGCGGTTTTACGTGGGTCTGAGTAAAATTTCCTGAAGAATACATCACTTTAGTAAACAGCTTCACTCACTCATGAGTTTCCCGACTGTTTCCCGCTTACATATGCAAAGCGCCGTACACGACGCACACTGACGCCTGGTTCGGGTTGGGAACAGGCGCGGAATATGCTAGGAACTGGATTCCTGGAACATGTCTGGTTACCAGGCTGATTCAGGCCCGGAAATCTACTTGTAAACTTTGTTACCTGATAAGTATCCGGGTTATAATGCCGCTTTGTTCAACTGTGTCGAAGTTACAAGGCTGTCTACTATGCTGATTCCGGTCCATGGCCAGGAATCCAGTTCAGGCGCCATTCCTAGCCTGTTCCCAACCAGAGCCGCACGCCGATGCGCGTCGTGGTACTTACTGTCACACTCGATCCGAATAAGCAACTTGAACTTGCGGACGCACAGCCACATGGAAAGTGCCATAACCGGAACTCCCAATTGCGCGGCAGACGCTCGACGTGCCTCGAGTAGGGAGAACATCAACGCCTGAGCCAGAGACAGTAGTCCTGTCCACAACCGTGCGTCGCACTCTAGTTCACTTGAGAAGGTGTTATATCTCTGACTGACTGATAATCGGGAAGGTTTGTGGAATTCAAAGCGTCAACGCAGCGGCTCACTCCCGTCCAGGACCAAACCGGTTTGGTTCAACTCCGACCAACACCATTGTTCTCCTGCGAGCGCTAGCGACTGCATTGTCAGTTCTGCTTGTTAGGCGCACATATCGATCGATCGCTTAGACACGAATTGGTAGCTAAGCCTCACGGTTGTACTATTTGAACCCGGCCACTCGCTCCGCGTACGTGTTCTCAACCACAACCCCGCTTCGCTGCGCCTCCCGTCATCCTTCCTCTGTTCTCCGAGTCGTCTCTGTTGGACAATGTCTGACGATCTCATGAACCAGCCCGCAGGCACCTCTTCTACCTCCGACACACCCTCAAGTCTTGGCACTTCGCCTCCTCGCACACCTAGCGTCGGCGAGTCTCGTGAACCCCATCAGCAATCCGAGGCCGACCACATTCAGGAGCGCGAAGGTGTATCTGGCACAGCACCTCCGGACAACAACCCGCGTGCCGCGTCTCCAGCACCTTTCAAACTCAACGAAGCGTCCCCTGTAGGCAAGAAATCGTATCACGACTCCACTCGGTTTGCTTCTGTCCAAGATCCGACTGTTGACAAGAAGCGCGGCGACGTTCGGCTGAGCATGGCTGGAAAAACCATCATACTCTCCTTTGAGGAATTCATGGAGAAACTGGTTCCTGCGCCTTTGGGAGAGACAGAGCCGGTGGAGCGATTCAAGACTGTTGACTTCAGTTCCATCCCACAGAAATTGGAGGCTGACATGTACACACCTTTGGTACGTGCCATCTCCGCCGGACCGCTGCTTGGGACGCTGACATCGATGGGTGCCATGTTTAGAAGGACGCACTCAACCAGACTTGGCTCCTTCCTTATGACGTTGCCGTCTCCACTCCCCACAAAAGCGATGGCACCGTAGCATCGAACCAGAAGATTGACGGTGGCCTCTACCCTCGCGGAAATGCCCCTCAGGACGCTACCTCGTGGTCCTCGATCGAACTCTCCATCGAGTGCAAGACCGAGTCCACCCAGCAGGATCCCTTCGACGATCGGAAGGACGACTCGGAGGCTTCAGCAATCCAGCGCAGAGACGTTCGCGGCCAGATAATGTGCTACGCGATACTTGTCTTCGACAATCAGCATCGGGTCCACCAATTCACCCTCTTGATCATGGGCTCGATGGCCCGTATCATCCGCTGTGACAGGTCGGGCGTGTTGGTCACGAAGAAGTTTGACTACACGAAGGAGCCCGAGAAGCTCGCTCAGTTCCTTTGGCGATATGGACGGATGTCGCCCGAGCAACGCGGCCACGATCCGATGGCCGTCCGCATCCTGCCTGGAACCCCTGAATACGAACACATTCTCACACGCGCGACTGTGCCAATGCTAGCGCCAAACGGCGTTGCCATTGGCGAGCACGCTCGGAAAATGTTCTACAACTCCGTCATGATCACCAAGACGGCCAAAGGACAGGACAAAGACTCCGAGGGCGCTGCTATACATGCTCCGTTCTGGCGTCTTACCGTCCACGACGCGAGCGGAAATCGTCACTTCCTCGTCGGCAATCCCCATACGACCGCGTCGAGCCTCGCGGGTCGCGGTACTCGGACATACGTGGCCATCGACGCGGAGGACAGGAACGGACCCTTTGTCTACCTGAAGGACGCGTGGCGTGTTGCGCATGAAGGGATCGAGCAGGAGGGGAGCATCCTGTCGGTACTGAACGACGACAGCAACGATGGACCTGTCGAGGGAGTACCGACGCTGATATGCCACGGCGATGTTGAAGATCAAGTTACCTTCTCTCAGAAGGTATGGCAAGAGAAGCATCCCGATGTCAAAACGGAAGACTGCCCTCTGAAGACACATCGCCACTACCGCCTCGTCGTAAAGGAGGTCTGCCTTCCGATGCGCGACTTCCTCTCCTTCCTCGAGCTCGTTCTGCTCATCCACTTCTGCATAGAAGGCACGTACACTATGTCATTATAAGGTGCTCTGTACTGACCATATCTACAGCCCATGGACAAGCGTACACACGCAAGAAGTTTCTGCACAGAGACATCAGCGCAGGGAACGTTCTGATATATCCCGTCGAAGAGTTCGTCGACGGCAAAGTTGTGACTGAACGGATCGGCGTCCTTGCAGATTGGGAGCTCGCGAAGAAGGTTGTAGATCCTGATGATCGGGATGGGCACCGTCAAGTGAATCGCACTGTGAGTAAGGAGGAGTTCGTATCTAGACTGCCTTTCCTGACATGTCGTTCAGGGAACATGGCAATTCGCATCGGCGAGTGCGCTCAACAACCCAACGAAACGGATTATAGTCCAGGACGACATGGAGTCGTTCTTCCATCTCATGTTCTACTTCGCCATCCGCTACCTCCCGCACAACTGCGAAAACATTGGGCAATTCATGGAGGCCTACTTCGATGGGCATGTGGAGAGGAAGGGGATATATTACGGCGGCGAGAAGAAGTTGACGGCCATGAGGAACGGGTCCCTGACGACCTTGCTTGCTTTACCACTGGTCTTCTACAAACCGAAGGCACGCACGCAGCCCAATGCCACTGAAGCGTCTTCAAAGGATCAGGCGTCCTCGAAGGATCAGGCCACCCAAACCCCTCCTATCCCTCCCGAGGATTCGACCGCGCAATCGATCAAATCTGAAGACGCGTGTATTGCAGGCAATACCTCGCCACCGGCGACCTCACATTCGTCCGCTCCATCCGTACAATCCGTTCAGGTCATCGAGGAGCCAACTGAGCTGCACCCTATCAACGACTTGTTTTCCGACATCTTGCAACGCATCAAAGCTCACTACGCGCTCTACGTACCCCAGAAGCCGGTCACCGGAGCCACCCCCATCCCGGCAGACCAGCACCCCGCTTTGGAGGCTACCGACGCGGCGGTAGTGAGCTCTGTCGGCTCGTTGCTCCGCAAGTTGCAGGCGTCGAAGGCCCGTAGAAAGGCACCGGTTGCACGGACGTTCGCCCGCGCCGCTCCAGCAATGCGGGCAACCTCGGAGATCTACGACGCGTCCTTGAGAGCTCTGGCAGCCGAACTAGGTGACCATGGCGCAATGGATTCGCTTATCGAAGAGCATATAAAGAGACCGGTTTGGCCGAGTTACGCGGATCGCGTCCCAGATCAACTTCCCGCGAAATACAAGCGCGGTTTGGGGACGGCCATCGGTTCAAAGCGCACCTACGAGTCAACATTTGATTCGATGGACGCGGGCACGGAGGGCTCTCTCTCCAAACGACCACGCAGCATGCGCTGATCTTCGGACCTGCCTTGAAGTTCACTGTTCGCCTGGACACATTTGTCGTCTCGATCACTTGTCATGAACACCCCGGAGTCCGGCGATGTGATCCCCCTCTCTATTAGTCAAGAGTTGAATCGTTCTCATCCTAATTTTTTGCTCGTACCTTTCCGATTCATGAGTGTTTGCGTCTACTACCCATTCCTGGCCCGTTGCCTCCCTTTCACATACACCCAATATCTGTAGCACCACTCCATTGTTCTAAACACCGGGATTTCTCCTCAAACATCCGTTCCTGCATGTCTACATCATCGTATGGACATCATTGGAACCCGTAGCCTGAGTGTTGCTCCATGGATATGCTCCTCTCCGATCATATACAGTATGCCCAACCCCAACTCGCACAGTGCCTCAATGTCGGTGCGAATTGACTGGCCATGTAACCTCATTGACCCAGAGTGGATAGGGCCCGTAACTGCAAGGCGAGATGACTGTGTCGTCACTGCCGAGCAATCAATCCATTGAGACGTGAACGGTGCAGCAACTGCAGCTCGCGGCGCTGGGTGTCTTTACACCATTGGCCCTGCCCCTCGCGACCGGCAATTAAAAGTACATGGTACAAGCTTTGCTTATGATACACTAGGTCATCAAACTGCCTTTCGCTTCAAACCCCAATTTTGCCATCTTGCTTTCAGTTCTGCTCCAGGAGGAAGCTTGATGCCCCAGGTTATCGCGTAATGTGCCAACACGAGCTCTAACTCCTCAATCTCGTCGAGCATCTCCAAATGCGATACACTGAAACGTCGCATGTAAGACGAGAACGCGTGATGTGTGGCGAGGAGTGCATACCGCGCCAACTCAGAGGGGTCAATATATTCTCTCCTTATGTCTTTCAGAGTGAGCGCTTTCGCGACATCCCACCCGTGCCGCAAGAAGCGGCTTGGTAGGGAGTCAAAGGTGGGGTATGGTTCAGCACCTGGTAAGGTGATATTCCGTGCCTGAATTGCACGTCAGCTCGACCGTCAAAGGTTCGTCAAGCTTTGGAACCCCACCTTGAGGTTGTTCACCATTACCTTGCCAAACTGGTCCCCTAGCGCAAACATTTCGTACACGATGCTCCCGAGCACGCCACGACCACCCGGGATCGATTGGTTGTTTGAGAAGTAATCGGTGAACCACTGGACCACCGCCTCTGATGCCTGGGGAGTCATGTAAACCAGGACGCACTCAAATATCAGCAGCGTTGGCAGGTGAGGTGCGAGCAAAGCCTCGGGTCCAGATCCTAATACGGGAACCAGAGACTCTGCGGGTGGTGTTCGCAGGTCTGCTGCGAGTAGATTGTACACAGGAGCGTACAACGTCGTTCCGCCATTCGCTTTGCGATCTATGATCAACATGACATGCAAATCGACTGAACAAACACCTACCTAGGGAGACGTTCTCTGGTGCTCCGAGCACGGAACTGAGATCCTTGCTCTTCCTGATTGCCATGGCCTTCTTCGTCGTGATCTCAGGGAAGTCAATCTCGACGTATCGAGCTAGAACATCTCTAGCGGGACCCGTCTACCTAGACATCCCTGGTGAGTTTACGCCCGCCTCTGCAGGCATAGGTTCCGGCCGTTACGCACCGCAATCCGCCAGAACCGCGTATCGCTCCCCGCACCCAGGCTCACGATCTGGCATTGAACGCCTTCCTGCTGTGAGAGAGATAGCCATCCGTTCACAAGCTCGTCCAAAGCTTCCGATCGGACGTAAGTGCCAATGTTGATCAACGGCGGGCGAGGTGGCTCAAGATGGGCACGCGGGACGAACGCAGTTATGAAGGGGTCCGTGAGGTACCCCTTGCGTACAGCCGATAGACGGGCAAGCGCGGCATCGTTGTCTGTAGCACGGATTGCAGCGTCGCCTTCGGGCATCCGGGTGCGTGGAGGAAACATGGCGGAACTTGGTCAAAGCTCGATTCGCCGCTCACCGCTGCGAACAATGTCGGGGAGAGGGTCCGGGTAGCACGGCCCGAGGGGAAGGACGATGATTATGTAAGCAGAATATTGGGCTCGTCCCTTGCCGCGCTCGTCGCGTCAGTTGCCGGTGAGGGTTAGCTGGACGCCACCACCGTCGGCGACGACTTGCTCACAACCATACACGGCTTCAGTCTCCTCGGCACTGCTAGCGACTCAGCTTGAGACGCCATGAGCTTGCCGCTAGTTGCTCCCGTGTTCCCTGCGGGGCGGGAACCCTTGCCTCCAGGAGTCACGGAGGAAGAGCGCGAAGCCTACCAGCAGGCGAAGAAGTACCAAGACATGATGTCGGCGGGCATGGAGTCTTGTGTCACAAAGACGGTGATAGCAGGAGCAGGAGGTACGTCTCTTTTTCAATTGTTACTTGCGGCATACCTGGAATGGACACCTAGAAGCGTTTTGCTTTGAATAGGTTTTGCCATCGGAGGGCTGTTTTCGCTCATGAGCTCCTCTTTTGCCTACGAGGACCCGCTTCTGCGGCAGAATCTCAGCACGCAGCAGAAAGCGCGTGAGATCTTCAAGGAGATGGGGCGCGGTATGTGGAAGAGTGGGAAGGGCTTTGGCAAGGTCGGAGCGCTGTTCGCCGGCATTGAGTGCGTGATCGAGTCGGTCAGTCCTTCTGCTTTGCGTACGCTGCTGAGACGCGTGACTGAGTCTTGCTGCAGTATCGAGCCAAGAACGACATGGTGAATCCAGTACTGGCCGGTTTCGTCGCTGGCGGCATACTGGCGCGGAATTCAGGTCCAAAAGCAGTAGTGGGTGGTGGTCTTGCCTTTGCCGCCTTTTCTGCTGCTATCGATCTCTTCCTCAGGAGAGAAACCCCTGAGTAAGTCATGCAACCCAGTCATGCGTTCATGAAGATCTCAACCTCCCTTTGCAGCGATGACTGATCTAGACGCATGCTGTAACTTATTCTTGTATATTACCAACACCTAATGGCCTACTACCGGCGGAAATCATGCTCTCCAAGCCTTCACTCAATCCGTCCAGCATGTCATATGGATGGCAGACGTAGCCTTCTTTTGACCAAGTCACAGTCTTCGAATGCATCTCATTGCACGCCAGGTTACCGTGAGCTTCTGACGTGCGTTGGTAGACACGACGACTGCGATGTGCACGAAGGCTGACCAACCGTAGACAGATATGAGAATATAACCGGACTGAAGCGACGATGGTGAGGTCTCCTGGCAACACAGTGTGGTTATCAGGGTTTCTTATCTGCTCCCAACGCGACCGTAATCGTCAACATCTGATCACACTACCAAGCTCAGCAGGACTCAGCACACTCTATCCCGATCTCCATACCCTCCATCCAGTGCGTACCAATATCGCGCATTGCTGTTTATGAGTTTCATGTTCTGAGGAAGTGGTAGGCCTTACAGCAAGTGTGCCGACCAACCGTATAAGACTCTTACATGGCGCTACAAATGTGCCGGATCGTTACGAGATGTCGTTACAGTCTACGTCACGAGGATAGATGCTCGGATGTACGCGTTCTCATACCGCGGCTGGCCACATCGCCCAGTCGTACAACAGGATCGCGTATGGATCCATGACCTTGATAAATTTCCTATGCGATTCTCGGTCAGACACTCAACAATATCATCGATGTGGTCCAGGACGTACAATATGCGCGGCATAGTACCAGCGAGAGACGTGCACGATGGCCATCGCCACGCAGACAAGGAGGGTCGCAGCGTGGACGAGCGCGTGCCGCGCAAGCTTGAGCACCGGTGGTGTACCCGCAAGTCCGTCTGCGCGTCTCTAGATGTGCGCCCACTCTCGCGCATGGGCCTGCAGGCTGAAGTACCCCCTGGCCGCGCAGAGCCAGCGCCGGTACACGTCGAGCTCCTGCGCGAGTGCGCAGTGCCACAGCGCGAGCAGGAGGAGTGTCTCCCCCAGGAAGCCGCATGGTCGGGTGAGCTCGTGCAGGACTAGCTGGTTGCCTAGCCAGGCCAAGGTGTGGAGCTTCTGTGCGTGAAGTTGCCAGGCCAGCTGGCAGTGGGAGTGAACTGGAAGGTAGTTCCGTGTCAGCCGCGATGGCGGTGGATGGACGGTGGTCTTCACTCACTGGGGCGTACATTTGTGTTCGATTGTGATATGAAGGCTGGTAGAAGAGGAACGGAGGTATCGGAGGCTCGTCGAAGCTATTGAGGAGAGGCATCACAGAGGGCGGTATTTGAAGAGGCGCAGGCGCCGAGTACAAGGGCCTTCCGGATCCTGCCACAGTTGTTTGGCGTTCCGACCGCGCGCGGTTCTTGCAAGTCAAAGACATGACAGGAGGACAAGGAGTTTCATGCAGCGCATCTGTGTTCCATAAAGTTAGAGTGTGCTCATTGAGCTTTACGATCACAACGATCACGCCGGGCTCTCGGACGCGGGGCAGCGACGTCGCTCAGCCCTCAAGTTGTAAGACACTAGTAGACAATTGGGCATTCGGACGTTCGCGAGACAAAAATACAGGGATCCAAAACTTTCCTATAATACAGCTGTTGAAGCTGCATATCTCCGCGGTAACTGTCGACCTTCGCTGGCCTGTACCAATCCCACATACACACTCAAGCAGTAGCCTCCCCGCCCGGAACCAGGAGCGCGACTTCGGGCTGAGCAGCCAGCTCCTTGACGGCCTTCGACTTGACGGGGAGCGGCTTCGTCGTACGACCCTTGGGGCCCTCGCGGACGAGCTTGAACGAGTACTCCACCGACCGGCCGACACCCAAGATGTGCATCGTTCCCTTGGGCGAGTTGCAAAGCCAGTTGATGTTCATTCCCTGTTGTCGAACGTAAGCGCCACTTGCCTCAAGCGTGCGACTGCTCTCGTACCCAGTAATAGTGACCATTCCACCTATATCACCTCGGTCAGAGGTGACGTTGACATATACGTTGTGGTACTCACTTGTCGCCTTCGGCTGGAGAGAGGTGCATGAAATTCTTCAATCAGCGTTCGGTCAACGCGGTCGGCGTGTGCTACGTACTGCCCACCATGCTGTCATCTCTAAGACCGAAGTCCTGATTTGACGGCATCAGCTCTCTTCGCGCCTAGCTCAGCAGTTATTCGAACTCACCTGACCGTACTCGGCGACCGTAGTAGAGGTCGTGATGGTGCGGATGAGAGTCAATTTCTCGTGCGGTCCGACTCTGGTTTCGAGATCAATAATGTACGGATTTCAAGATTATGAAAATAACAATGATTCCTTACTCCATCGTCCACGAAGTCGAAAGCTCGTGAGATCGCTCCTTGTGCTGCGAGCTGGAAGAATCCACCGAGATGGAGATGTCGAAACCAGTGGAAGCAACGTCGAAGATGGTCACACTAGCATTGAGGGACACAGTAGCTGCAACTCGACGAACTTCAGAGTAAGCTCTAGGTACTTCGTTGTCGCATAACGCCGCAAATACGCACCGCTGGTGCTGATACTCACGTCCGCTGACGTGGTCTCAGTCCAACGCTCCGTCCATGGTTGTTCGAAAGGGCGGTCGTTCTGCGTGTTGTCATAACTCCAAGCCACTTCCTCCTTCGTTGCCGTCTGGGGCCTGCTGCTCATGAGATACGGGGTACCAATGGTCGCATTGTACGACCACCATCTGAGGGTAAAAGAGGGATTAGCATGAGCCGATGACGTAACCCGCCAAAGGCGTACTGATATTTAGCAGCGATGCCGCTGTTGAGAGAGAGGTCATCGATGCCATTCATGGTGCCGTCTCGTGCGGCATTGGCGGCGTTGTAGACGTTGTTGATCGGCCAGCCAAGGGAAGACAGATCCTCCCAGGTTGTCTTCGGGTAGGCTGACATCGTTAATATGAAGCACACGGCTAGTAAGGGCTTGTGCGAGTGGTGGTGGCGGCGGCGGCGGCGGCAGTGGGATAGAGAAATCCTCAGCCACGTTGGCGTTTTTTATAAGCCACCGGTCAGAGAGCGTCTCTGATGCATGATGGTCAAATGAGATTCAACGATACCGCCGCTTGTATGGTGACACGCAACCGCTGGTGGTCCCACAGAGCGCGGTTCCATTCGTACATCCTGTCTTCGCCGTCAGCTGAGCATCCACTTCAACCTACTTGCCGCTCATTCTTGATCCTCATCCGATCCCTATGGCAAACGCTCAAGCGCCCCTTCTTTTGAGCTTTATGCTTGGCCGTACTACGTGATTCACATGAGGCTCGCCGATGATGGGCATGCATGCGACAGGCTGCTACTAGTGGATTGCTGGAGGAAACGATTCAAGCTTCATGACTGTTGATTCTTAGCATTCTTAGAGAGCTCACGATTTGGCTGGCGTCACGACCGTGGGTTCGAACTCCTTGAGGCATGCCCGGAGTGCACGCGGTTGAGGTTGGTTGAGAACTTCAAGCTCAAACGCCCGAGAGAACTTGCCATGCCCAGGCGCTGGACTCGAAGTCCAAGACGAAGGGCTGATAGTAGTACGCCTTGTCAATTGGTTTGAACTTTGAGCTTGGGGGACTAAATGAGTTCACATGTCGCCTGTGAATGTCGGATGACCGCCTTCAGTCACCGCTAGGAAGCCGAACATGCACCCTTTCCAGGACTCGGACGACAGATATGCAACTTCCGCAGCTGAAGCAACACGGCTTGGACCACCCCCAGTGGCGACGACCTACCGGATATACGAGTGCGGAGCGTGGTCTGTGGCCGGGACTTGGATCTACGCTAGATATGCAACTTCTGCGCCTGAAGAAACTCGCCTTGGACCACCCCCACCAGCAACGCCCTACCTTGGCAACACCTTATTGTTGCCACAGAGCAGTCCAACTTGAACGGCGTCGGCGGCTGCGAGAAGATAGCTCAACAACATCTTGAGCAGCGCTACGTGTCACCTGTATACGTACCACGCCCTTTGTTCTTCGCGCGAGAGCTTGCCATTGAATTCCTTGTGAATGGAAGAAGTGGGCCGGTGGGCCGATGATGTCAGGCTACCAAACCATGACCAGCATACTGAATTCCCTCCATTGCTCGTGTCGTCGCATACTCAGTCCGGCGTGAGGACGTATGTGTGCTTTTCTTCTCCCACAGGAGTTCTTGCAGGGAAGAGTGCAGCGAACGGCACACGAGGTGGCCTACTGAGCGCCGTCGAATCGCATTTTTGCTTCGCCGGTCCTTTCTGGCACGCAGTGCAGACCGTTCGGATTCCAGAGCTGCGTTTGGGATTACACAAGCCCCGTCCTATTCGCTGCAGACATGACGAGATGCGGTGAGTAATTGACTCCGGGTTCCATCGAGGGGTATAAAGAGGTCGACGTCCAGATCAACATTCTCCATCCCCTCGACAACGTTCCAACGCCTAGCACAGATGTCCCGACCTGATCTCTACCGCTCAGGGAACACCACCTCTGCACGTTTCGACAACGTGCGCCCACAGGACATCCAGGTCGTCAATAACATGGTCGAGCCAGGTCAGTGGTGATACCTGCCTTCCGAATCAGAACGCGAGATCCAACTTGCTAAACGACGTTGTCCGACCAGGCGGGGGAGGAATGTCCACGTTCACTAGCAAGCAGCCGGGCTGGGACGACAACAAAACATGGGTTGTCAAAAAGTCGTCTTCGTTGGGCACACACCTCTCCGCCGTCAACGACCACGGTGCCCACTGGCTCATCGCGCCATCCTCCAGGATGACGCTCCAGACCTACAAGGACGCGCTCTCCGCTCTGAACAGCATTGCCGTCCGCTACGACAGACTCCCCGCCTCCGAGAGGGCCGCCGCCGAAGCATCCGCGTCTAAGCACGCGATCCTGGCCAGGCAGTCGGCGCACGGTGACCGCGCCACTCGATTCGTCTTCAATGCCCTCGCGTCCGTGGTCCACGACCGCATTCCCGTCGCCGGCTGGGACGAGAACGACTACGCGTATGTCGCCGAGCTGGCGAAGGAACTCGAGAACGGCACCCTGCCTCTCTCCCAGCTCATCTGGCAGGAAGACAACTCGGCGCGGGAGGGGTGGACGCGGGAGGGCGCGTTCGTCGCGACCGCGGTATCAGCG